>JAYKTE010067879.1:0-14432 GCA_036873565.1 Xipholeptos notoides
GGGGCTAGAAATACAAAAACTGACGGTTTCAAGGGTGTATTGTAAACTTTTGCGGGGCACTGTATATATAAATAAGTGAAAATGTGTATTTGTGTGTATGATAAATCACTCTCTACTAAACTACTCTATCGGTTTTCAGTCTACAGATTTGAAATTCCAGATATAGGGTATTCAGAACTGGGGAAAACGTTTTAATCGGTTTTGAGCTGCTAAGGGGTCAAAGTTGAAAGATTGGACCATTGCATTCTCTACCAAACTGCTCTGCCAATTTTGGGTCCAAACACTTGAAATTTGATATATGGGTTATTTGGGCCTGGGGAAAACTTTCTGATTGGTTTTGAGCTGGAAAGATAACTGGTAAGGGGCCAAAATTTGGAATTATAAAAAACACAAATCAAAATGAACACAAAAGCAAGCATCAATACATTCAGACCACTGAAATTTGCAGATGTATGTAACTGCTTTCCTATGTAATAGTCATCCTTAACTATCTTAATTGCAAGTCATCAGCGCTGAAGCAAAGTTGATTCACTCGGGCTGAGTCTGACAAACATGATCCACAAGACTGCTACTAATATATATCCTCAAATGAACACTTAAAATTACTTTCTACCTATTTAAATATAAGCAATAATTTACCCTGTTTAGATTATGTTCATGAATAAGTTACTAATACTATCATTCACAATGATATCTTTTCATTTATATATGCAAATATTTAGTTTGTATTTTTGACATGAAAAATCGTGCGATTATTTATTGATTTTTTTTTTTCTAAACTTACATAATTATCATTTCTAAGATTATTATAATTCATACATATTTCCTTTTTTCTAACTTAAAATTTCAAGCACTATAATCATTATACTACACTTCTATACATAAATTTTGAGTTTTCTAACATTTCTTCACCAATTTTTTTTTCTTTAAAAAATATTGCATCTGGTATCTTTGTAGAACCAAATACATTGCTCAATAAAATCCATGGAATTTTAATAATATTCTAATTGCTGACCAAGAAATTAAACATTTCTGTAAATGAAACAAAAAATGGCATTATTACAAATTCTTGAATTAATAATTTTTAGAAATTAAACTGATAAAATTTGCTTTGGCTAATCTTAAAATGAAAGAATTTAAATATTTTTGAAATTATAGAAATGATTCTTGATGTATATCAATTTCCTTATTGCTCTATGCATTTAAAAACAATTTTCTTTAAGGAGAAAGTTTTTGATTATTCTAACAAAATGGCCCCCAAAAAAAGCATTGCCCAGAAACATTTTTACTGCCTTTTTTTTTTTATTCTGATAGAATATGAACATTGGAAAATTTGATTAATCCATTATGAATTCCTTTTTTTTTTTTTTTTTTTTCTTTCTTCATAGTCTCCATAAGTGTCTTTGACTGACAGATGATTTCAATTATTTTATATTGATTTCTCTAAGCAATATTAGTAAGTTTGTCCTAAATGAACAATGGAAGTCGTTCTGTTATTAGCTGAAACCATGTCAACTCTAATCACTCTGAAGAGTTTATTTTAGGATTTAAGATGAATAGCTGCTAACTATTCTTAATTGCATTTGCAATTTTTCCACCACCATATTGTTCTATAGGATAATGTCCTTGTGGTCATGGTTAGTGTTAAGTGTCTCCAATTGCCTTGAGGTTCTGAGTTCAATCTCTTGTTCCAACAGTGAAATTTTGTAATTTTCAGTTTAATGAAAAGATCAAAAGCAATAAGGTTTTAAAGATAAAAGGATGAAGAATTATGATGTACAGGTTAAAATGGCTCGTATTTAAATCTCAAAATACATATTGAAATTCGCTTGTAGCATTGTATAATAATATTAAAACGTATATATAAAGCCTAAACAATTATGTTTTAAATCTAAACGAATCCAAGATATAATAGCCACATTTTAAAAAAATGATTTTTCAGACCATATATACATTTATTCGTATCATTAAAAGTTTAAAGCATGGGGTTACTCTAATTTTATTATTTTGCTTAAGATTGAAGTTTATGAATTCAAAATATCAAATAGTATTAATATGTCAATTTAGCTGATTTTTGCAATGTAAAAAGGGATTTTAAATTCCCTAAACCTCTATCTTTGGTTTCACTTTGATTAATTGCAATATATCTAGTTACCCTTCCCTGTTTTTTGCTTATTAGTTGTACATCTATGAACAAACATTAAACAACTATGTACACATTGCAAAGTTGACACCAATCTTAAATAATTCTAGGATTAAATTTTTAATCTATATAATACCCATGAGGGTTTCTTAATCTAAATTGATTGAAAAAGTCTCCTAATACTCAAAATACACCCCTTCTTCTTTCAGTTGATCCTTTTATTTCTCTCCTTTTTTTCCTTATCACTTATTGTCTTCATTCAGCACTTCACATTTTTAAGCGATTAGTATAAAAAGGAAGTTTGTGATAAGTCATCTATTTTGTTTGTTATAGCCAACCAGAGGAAGGATAGTATGGCAACTATCAAAATCATAGTGTTATTTTAATAGGATTTTCAGTTTTTCTTTTTTTATTGTTGTTTCTTTATTTTTATTCTCTTTTTTTCCTATTTCTAATACCAAATCCTACTTTAGTTCCTATTAACCCTTGATCATTGTCAAAAAATGTTAAACCAAAACTGAGTTATGATAAGAATAGAATTATCATTTTTAGAATTACTTTAGATTTGATCTCCCATAATTTCTTTTTTTTTTGGGGGGGAAGGGTTGTTTGTTTGATTTATTTATTCATCTTTTAGTAAATAAATTTGATTTCTATGATTTTAATACATTAACTGATTTTCATGAATCCTTTAAAGTAATTAAGAATATTTTTCTGTTATTAATAAAAGAATGTAGTCATTACAAGAGTGTTTTGGCACATGTGAATTTGGTTTCTTATAGTAATTCTGAATGAGAACATTTTTAATGGATACATCTCTTCACCCAGGATAGATTAAAATAATTGAATTTTGTAATAATTTCAGGAATGGGTTTTGATATTTTAACTGTCTTTCTTGACATAAGACCTCTGTGTGTTTGTGTTAGGGGGTCTGTTATTGTCTGTAAAGAGTTTGATTTCTATTACTTTTATCATTTTTGTTTTTTGAAGGTTGGATTATTTTATTCATCCTCTTGGGGAATTAGGTAACTGATAATTTTATATCCTTTCATCTCATTTTATTTTATTTTCACACTTTTTTTTATGTGAAATTCAATAGTTAAAGAATGTTCCATTATACAACTTCCTGGGTATGGCCTCCTCTTTCCACCAAAATGCACATATTTTGATTTTATATGCACATTTATTCTTTTCTAAAGAATAATTTTCATTTTTGTGTAAAAGCTAATCCTAATTTATAACTTTGTATAGCTGGTTTCCTACGCTGACATAATTCTTTTTTATTCATGTTAGCTATGCCATCAAGGCTCTGGTTCAACCTCACTTACTTCTGTTTTGATCTGTTTTAATTATCATAAATTCAATACTGCGGGGCTATTAAATAACCATTACAGCCTTAGAGCAATTGAATGCCACACTTAACTATGTGTATATATTATTTTCCTGACAAGTTTCTAGTGTCTCTGAAAGTGTGTTTCTGTTCGATGAAAACCAGGTTTTAAAATTAGTATTCTGGATAATGGAATTATTTTGAAATAATAATGATAGAAACAATGCATTCATTAGTTTTCTAACCTTTTTTATTTTCTAGTTTTGTTTCTTTTTATCCATGGTAGAAAAAGCTAAGTTATTTATAGAAAAGGAACCAAAAGGAACTGAGATTTGTAAATCCTATTTCTTTTTAATTTTTCAATGATAAAATCTCCACAGAAAATTAAACATTTATTCTAAAACTTTGTGGTATTTTCTTATCACCAATACACACACACACACAGACACTTATTAAATGGAATCTACATTCTGACAGAATAATAAATAAATAAACTGTAATTATTTATTTTTAATTAACATCAATAAATAATTTTGAAATTTGCATATATATCTATTTCATTCTTATTAGAAATCCCCTGTGCAACTTATCCGATCTGAAACTGCGACCCTAATGATAGAAGACTACATCTTTAACCATTGACCTACAGGAACATCTATTTTTTGCCCTTTTTCTAGTATTGCATATTGTGTCGCGGAGCTAGGCCTGGATTTATACAAATTCTAAGTGACATACACTTGGATAGTATAGTTTCAATCCTGCAACAAGCAGAAGTTTGTAAGAATACTTAATATAGATTGACATAGTACCAAGTTCCCTTCTATAGAATAAGGAGAGTCTACCACTTTGGTTTGAAAAGAAAGGGGTTGTTTGATAATTACGAGATGACTCCCAAGTTTGGCATAAAGGTTAGAGAGTTAAAGTAACACCTGAAGAAAGCTAAAGACTACATTTGTTGTCAATATAGCAATAAATATGAAAATGGGGCAACTTGAATTTAAACTGTATCATAATTCCTAGTCCAAACACTAAACCACTAAAAATAAATTTACTAAAGATGGGTATTCTGTATCAAATATTCTAATTTTAGTTTGATATTATCTTCCATTATGATGTTTGATAAAGGTCATTGTAGTCCCTGATGTTTTAGTATTGCTTGCAGGAAGCATTATTGATCTTAAGTCTTGGTATATTCATGCATGACTAGATAAATAGAACAGTTTCAAAATACATGTATAAATATGTATGTAGACTAAATATCTTATGGCCCTGAAGATGGTTGTGGACAACAGAAAAACATTAGGATGAAAACTAGGGGATTACATAAAATCCCTAGACCCCAGAACTAAAACTCTAGTTAGAAAACAAGAAAATTTTGAAAAGAAAATATTAAAAAGAAAAAGAAAGATTATTTTTAATAACACGTTTGAATAAGGACATTCTGCCTAAATATCCTATGCTAAGTTTGTTAGATATTGGAAACAATGTCTCGCCATTAAAAATTGTGTCTTCTAACATAACCACAAGGCAAATCCTGTTATGTAATTAATAAATTATCTAAAAATGAAACAAAACTAATCATTTGCTGCATAATCTTAATTAATTCTGTCTTATCATTAATTAGAAACATCTCAAATTTTTGTCCCTTTCTGAATAAACAGTTTGGTTGTTTCAAATCATAATTACTAGAGTTATTTTTTTTCTTGATTTCTTCTCTGTTAACAAGATTATAATTTCTCAAATTTAAAATATTACCCCAGTCAAATATTCAAGATATGTCTTCTGAACTGAAAATAATTGTTCATTAATTAAATTAGATTGGGTTCATGAAAAAAATTGTTCTTTAAAGTTAAAGGGACAGACTATTTTATAACTCAATTGGTATGGAGTTGATATTTGTTAGTTATATTAATTAATGTAAAAGAAATAATTCATCATTATTTTTATAATAAAATTGCTAAATCTAGAAATGATGTTAAGTTAAATTAGAATTGGTTTATTCAAAAAGTTACAGTGGCTTTCCTTGATTTGTTTATTTAGAAATAAACAGTGATACAGCAGTTTTTGCAAATGTAAATCTTGATGAAATTTTGATATTTCAAAAGATTTTTCTTCATTTTAATGTGGAATTAAATCATTGACAGGTGTTAAATTATTGCAAAATTTAATCTGGTTTAAGTAAGTCAGGTGCAGAGTAAGTTTTTGAACTCCCCATGTAAATTAATTACTCTTTGTGATTAAATTGTTAAAAGTTTGATTCAAGATCTTTTGCTATTTAAAAATTTCTTTTGAAAACAGAATTTAATTTGTTCCTCAGTTGGCTTTTTAGTACACTCACCATTCCTATTAGATATTGAAACCTTTTTAAATTTAGGAATAGGGGATGTCCACTTGGGGCATTGGATAGGCAGTCAGACTTTAGAATCATAATATGCAAGTTTTAATCCCACTTGTTCCATTTTTGTTTGTATTTGGACTAATACCCTTAGGAAAGGTATGAAACCCCATATTCTTTCCAGCTATGGATTAAATAGTGCATATTGTGTTATTAAAAAAAAGTATGTGTTGACCAAAAAAATGGAATGTTTCTCAAAAATGATTGTTCTCTGCATTAAATGACCTGAAATGGCGTAAAACACAAACAAATTTAGGAATATTATCAAAAATTATATTTGCAAGGAAAAAAGAATAATGTATATAATTTTGTTGAAATTTAATTAAAATTAATCTTTATTCTAAGATACAATTCTAAAATGTTTTTGTAATTGGCTAATGCGCATAAGATGTTTGTATTGTTACAGTTTAGCTTCTCCAAGAAAGGGTTATATTATCTTTGATAACTATTTATCATTATTGTCCAATGCACATCACCAATAGTTTTCTATAGATATATTTATGCATTAAAGGACATTTGATTACCAAAGATACTACACACCATTTACTTTACTGGCTGAGTTATTCTTTTTAATTTAATTCAGCAGTTCTTTATTTTGTTCAAAACTCATGACAAATATTATAGGAAAATACTTTCAAATAGAATTTATTGGTTGATGTTAGAATCTAATATAATGAAGTGCTTTTTATATCATTAAGTATTATTATTGTTAAAAAGAAGAATAAAAAATCAAATTAAGTTAGTATGTTATATCTAACCTTGACAATGTATTCTTCAGTGGACACAATGTATTTATAATATTAGCAAAGTAAAAAATAAAAGACAAACTGCTTTTATCATTGAGCCAATTCTAATATTATTTCTTTTATCATTAATTCACCTCTAACCATTGTTTTAAATTCTTTTTAACTTTTAGATTTCGATTAACAAAGAAACAAATTTGATAGATCCTTCTTTTCATTAAGTTACATGTCCAATATACTTGGACACTTTTCTGAAAGGATACTAATTAAATGTTCAATTCACAAAAGAAACAAATGAAACCTACTTGTCAACCAAGACTTGCTAAGACATCAACACCAGAAAAATAAGATTACAAACCCCATTTAATGAATTTAAGATTTTTTAAATCATTTTTATATAATTCCTAATGTTAACTTGATAGATTTGCTATTTATTTTTTGCAATAAATAAAGAAAAGTCAAAAGCAAAATAAGACCTTGAACTTCCAAGAGATTTCCAGTTTGACGAAAATTTTTAGTTGTATTTTTAGTTGTATTTTTTTGGAATCCTTTGAGATGAGACTTAGTAATCTATGTATTAATTTCTTGTGGACTGTTGTTATCATCTTCATAGTGGTTTTCTGCCATGTATTACCTTCTTCAAGTGATAATGGATAAGAATGCTTAGTCTTGTAAACGTATCCTTAGTAATTATTGCCTTCCATAGTTGTTGTTTGTCGCACCATGTTTTGGCCATATAAGCCTCTGGCCTGCTTGGGTAGGAATTGAAACTATCTTCAGACAATGATCAACTGGAACTGTAGAGAGTCAACACCTCTATCCACTGCGCCACAAGTCCCAAAGAAGGCCAGAGGAACAGTTTTGCCGAAATGTGGTGAAAATCAACTCCTAGGAAGGTCAAGAAATGAATACAAAGAATTTTAAGATTATTATATTGTCATGTTTAGAATTATGATATGTATGTTTCAATCCCACTTGTTCTCTAATGTCCACCTTTGGGCTAATGTGCTCGGGGAAGGTAATAATCCCTTTATTTCTGCCAACTAGAGGTTAAATTGTTTAACTAGTGTTATTCAAAGAATGTTAACAAAAGAAATTATAAAAATATTCTAGGTGTGAAATTCTCAAAAGAAATGACATGCCATTAGAAACAAAACAAAACAAACCAAACCTAACCTAACAAAATTATAGTATAATTTTTATCTACATGTAACAAAATAGGGAACCTCTTTGAATCATCACTAATTATTAATTCAAGTCTTAAATATGTAAATATATTCTATTAGTGGGTTATTAAAGAGAACCAACATTATCAACAATCAAAAATATTTATCATCTATAAAACTCTTTTAGAATTTTGATGATATTAATATCAATAAGATTCCTTGTGTTCTTTACAATAATTACTTTGAATCATCAAAGCTATGAGTCTGATTTAATTATCTTTCAAAACTTATTTTTTGATTGTTTGTTCATATGAAATAAAGAGAAGCAATTCATTATTAATTCTTAATGTTACTTTTACAAATAAATTCCACTTATCAAACCAAAATTCCCACAACAAATTAATCCAAAATAAAAATAAAGATTAAAATAAAACCTCCCCATAAAACCTACATGATTTAATTACCACAAATGGTTGATAGGTCGTTAAAGGCAATCAAACCAACAAAATAAATTTTATAGTATTTTTTAAACCTATGTCAGTTTTCCTGGATATTATCAGAGCTTATTTTTAAAAGGCCGCAAATTTTACCAAATATGAAAACTTCTAAAATGCTCCTGAGATATTACTTTAGATATAACATTTCATGTATTCTCTGAATATTATCAAATAAAGATATTATGATTATACAAAAACACATACATTGAGGTTGATTTATATATTTTCTTTTGACTTTATTATACTGTTATAATATTTTAGTATATTTCACTCTAACTATTCGAATCTGGAAGATGAATTTTATAAATAAATCACAATAAATGTTATGTAATAGTGATAACCATCTTAAGGGGCTAGAATCCCTTTTTGTCCACTGATCTACATAATAATCAACCATTTTCTTAAAAATGAAACATTCCATCATTGTTTGCAACTTTTATTCATAGAATTTTGAGATCATTGAATGAATTAGTGAACCATTTATTTTAGCCCATTAAAATTCTTCAAGGGGAATAATCATTCTTCATCCTATCTTTTTTCTTCGGACTCAATTTTCAGATTGCTATAATACATTGCTGATATCCACATCAGATCATATTTTTAACTCTAGTAAAGTCTAATAGATAATTTGAACCATTTCTCTTTTTGAATTAATATTGATTTATATTTGGGACAGCCTATTTTTTACATAGAGAGATGGCTTTAGATCTAACCTATTATATGCATTTATCAAATACTGTTGGTACTGTAAAAAGATAAAAAGAAATCATCATTCTTAAAAGAATCATTTTTTAAAAATGTATTTTTATTTTTTCATAATAGTAGATAAGAATATACATTCCACTGAAAAGTAGATAATGTTGTATTGATTATAAATAATAATGTACATAGCTAAGCTTCAATGGTTTATCCCCATTACATAACATATCTGAAAGGAATATATAACAACAACGAAATGATGAATGCTTCTCTGTATAATACAAATGTAAGATTTGGTAAGATTGCCTTAAAAAAGAGAGAGAGAGGAAGGTTTATTGCATATTAGTTTGAAAAGGACATAAAAATAGTTTTTCTTATGTTTATTGATTAATGACACATAAAAAAAATTCATATTTATACTTTTATTTTGAACTTATATTAAATATTTTACCTGGTAAAGAATAGAGAAAGCAGAAATGTTATTATTGGCTAAGGTAGGATATGATATATACTTGGTCGAGCACCAAACCAAGTGAGACAGGCCAGTTTTATGTGCTCATTACATTCCCTGACTTTTTTGGAATCAGTGTTGTCCTTCACCTAGATGAGTTACTCTCATTGACTTCATGGGTTTCATCTACCTGGGTTTTAGAAACCAATGTTATCCTTACACCTAGATGAGTTATTCCCCTGAGTTAATAAGCCTTATCTTCCACAGAAAGTAAACGCAATGGTTCTAATTGGGATTTGAATTCATATAATACAATTCCAGAGTCTAAACTTCTAGCACTCCATTACCTTTGCTGTCTAAAGTAGGATATGACAAATATTCTGTAAATTACTCTTTTCATTAAACTAACTCAATGTTTATCATTCATTCAATTTCTGCATATTAATTTAAGTTCAACTTCTGTCATCATTGTTTTAAATACTTTTTAACTTTTAGATTTCAATTAACAAAAAGACAAATTCAATAAATACATCCTTCTATCCATTGAGTTACATGTCCAATGAAATAATGACTGTGGATATGTTTTTTTTACTATCTAATCAATAGGGCTGTGACAATATGCTTTTATTAAAGAATATTCTTATCACAGCCCTAGTTATTAGGGCTATGACAAGAATATGCTTTAAAGCATATTGTAACAGTAGTAATCAAATGATTTTAGATATTGAACTGCTACCAGTGGGTTTCTGAATTTTCAAAAGTGCATCTTTAAGCAAAAATGAAAATCTGTGCTGGAAAAAAAACACTATATATATTTAATAATAAAGGTCTTTGTTGCAATTTTCTTTAATTAACCAATTTCAGCTCCAATTATTTTTGTATATTAAATGTAATGCAGTATTTTTAGTCTGGCACATATGTACCACTGAGTTGAAAAGGGCTAAGATTTGAAAGGTTTCATTTCTACCTAGGGATAAAGGCGATGAGCCAATCAGAAACAAAAACTGTTTCAATGAATATTATTTAATCCACTTTCACTTTCCTGAATCTTTAGTTGTTTTTTTTCTTACTGTTTGACTGCATGAAACTTCACTCTGCTACCAATATTTGGATTATTATTATTATTATTATTGCTATTACTTTTTTTGCCTTGGATTACTACTTCTACTTCAACAAAGTTTTGTCTTTGACTATTTTACCACACCCCCTGACACTGATATTCAAAATTTGGACTAATTTTTCTTTTTCTTAATCATAAAGAACTAAGATCATTTTTGTCACAAATAATGGCACTTTTGTTGCATGTTATTGTTTTTTCCAACAATCAATCCTGATTTTTGGAGTAGTTGGTAAAAATATTTCTCCATTTCATCTAATGTGCACTTTTGGTAACTATCTATCTTTATGCAGTCAATTAATCCGTCTTTTAAAAACTCTGACAAGTTTCTACAAACTCATATAGTAAGAACCTTTATTTACCTCCCTCAGCATAACTATATGCAAATCATAAAAGCACCTGTGCTTTTCAGCATATGCCAAAAAATCCATTCTCTTATGAGTGACCAGCTTAGTTCTAGCATCTATAGACACTAGACACCCATATATATATATATATATATATATATATATATACTTAAGCAACACCTGACAATTAACCGTGAGTACTTTGAAATGTAATTTTAATTTTTTCACCTGATAAACTGGTGGAAAATATAAATTTCAAAATATTTTATTTTAAACATAATTTTAAAAATTGTTTTATTTTTTTAGTAACTAGTTTTTCAAATAGCAAGAAAGATTTATTAAAAAAAGAAATAAGAAAAAGAAAAAACTTATTTTAAATTTCTAATATTTATTCAAATGTGGACGAATTATTTTGACAATCCTATTAAAGCAAATATTCCAAACCATAAACCAATTTCAGTGTAACAGCAAAAGCATTCTTTGACCTTATTGATAAAATGAGAGAAATTTGGAATCGGATTTCTCTGATTTTACTTTTTTTTAAAAGATTTTGCATAAGAAAATCAGTAACTCATATACGTTAAAAACTAAATTTTCTTGACTGAAAAATAATCACATATTATTATTATTTCTAGCATGATTATGTAGCAGTTGCTATATAGAAATTATATGTTTCTAACTGTTGAGTTAAACTGGCATTTTATTAATACACAAGATAAATTATATTACAAATTTCCAAGTGATTTTGATGAATCCCTGTACCCCCAATGGTTAAATACTTTGACATTAGAATCAGAATATACAAGTTCAAACCACAGCTGCTCAGTTGCATTCACATTCAGACTAATACATTCCTCTTGGAAACATTAATTCCCTTATTTCTTCCAGGTATGAGTTTAATACTGCAACTAATGTCTTTCTAACAACTTGTTAACAAGAGACACAAATAATTTTTCTTGGTAATTGGTAATTTATAAACAAAAATGTTGATATGCCATAAAACAAACCATCCAATTCAAATAAATTTATTATTTTTTTATATAATTCATTCAAACATGTTAACTTTTTGGTATTGCTTAATGATATAACATACAAGTTCAAACCTAAATCAGTTTGTTTAATTTACTTTTCTCTCCTTCCATCAGCTATGTGTTGAAAAGTACAACTAATATTCTTCTATTAATTAAAGAAACATGTTTTTTCAAAAAAATTTCTAGGTATTTAATGACCATTAAGGTTAATATGCTATTAAACAAAATAGAAATTAATAAATTTGGAGATAAATTCCATCCTTCGCCATAGAGTTGTTCAAAATTCTTCAATGTGTGATTGATTAGCAATCTAATTTCGCATAATGTTTTATGACCTTAAACTAATGGTGACTTACTTACCAATAGCACATAAATTTACTGGATGTATTGATGTTAAAAAATTGATGAAACATCAAAATTAGTTTTATCATTATTCAAATTATTTAAATTCTTACTTGCATCTTTATCATTATATTCACATGATTTTGGACAATGTTCTCTTTTTCCTTCTTCAGTTAATATAACAATAAAGATAAGAATAATGGTCCAAATAATCTGAATAATAATAATCATAACTCCTCATACTTTTCAAACATGGAAAAATAGTTTTCTTTCTTTTTTAACAATATAGTTTTAAATGTCTGAAAGAAATTCATCAAAATACAAAAATATCTAGAAGCTAACACTTTAATTCTTGACAATATATATCCAATCTACTCAAAATTCATATCTACTTCTGTGCCAAATACTATGACAACTGATTGTTTCTCTAGGAATATGCAAGTTAGAATTCCAGTCATTTATTTGGTGTTTATAACTGGACTAATACCCTTAAGAAAGGTATAAATCCCCACACCCCCTCTTGCTATGGATTAAATAGTGCATATTGTGTTATTCAAAATATACCCATGGACAAAAGAACCTTTATCAAAAAATTATTGTTCTTGGCATTAAATGACCTAAAAAGGTTGATATGCCATAAAACCAACTAAACAAAGAAAACAATTCTCCAGGAATGCAAACATAAAGTTACTAAAGAAGAATTGCACTGTTGAAATCTAATGAACATTATCCTCTCTGAGAATACCAAATTTTGATTAGTGCCATTCCAGTTATGATTTTATAAGACTAATCTAACTAAAGAATTTTTGCCATCTTAGAAATTTTATTGCCACAAAAATGACTAATCCTTTGGTCAATGTGTGACTATTTTCTATTCGAAGTCTGTGAATTTTCTACATAATTTTATTTATGGTTTAATTTTTATTACAACTTTATAATCTTTTCCTGAAATGACATTTTAAAACATAATTACTTTAATAGATTCTCCTTCTTTTAAACTTGATTTGTCTATTCACACAAATTTATATTTATTTTTCATTCATTTTTAGATTTTCTGATTATTTAAATAGGTACACTAAAATCTAAATAATACAGTTAATTTGATTATTTTGCATGTCTGTCACGAGTTTGTTATTTAAAAAAAAAAAAACTTCATTTGATATTTAGTAGTTAAGATTTTAATTGAGTATATATTGCTTATATGGTTTGATTCTTTTCAGTATTATAATACATCTAAACTGATTTATCAAGACAGGTTATTTTCCTTTAGATTTTTGAAAAAAAAAGTTTTGGGTGATGCTATGCAGTGGTGATAATGAAATACACAGTTTAATATTCATTTATATGTATTCATAGTTTTTCTTCATATTTAGCTGTCTTTAAAAATCTATATGTATGTACATGTATAATTTACTCATGTATGTATGTGTAGAAAGGAAACTGTACTTTTCAAATATATTCAATACAATCTATATTCTTTAATACTGGAAAGGAATAATCAATTGTTAATCCTATAGAATTTATTACTTGTTTCCCCTCCTCCAACACTTTTATTGCAGGCTATTCACAGTATTTTAGAATAGCAAGGTTCATTTTTGGGGCTTTTTTTCCTGGTCTTCATTTTTTGCCATAAAACAAATCAATGAATCAATTACTAAATAATTTTCCTCATCGATTGCAACAAACAAAAATAAAGAAACTATTGTTCCTTAGAATAGAATATTCTTTTCAAAAAATGTCCCCATTGAAAATGAAGTTTTATTTTTTCATCCTTTGCTATTAAATCAGTTTATCCAATTCTGTTTTAATTGTATACGTGATTTTTTTTGTGTTTTTTTTTTATTTATTCTTTTCTAAAAATTATATGCTGCGTATACAACACATTTTAAAAAGTTACTGTTATGTGCAGATTTAAAAATTCAAGATAAAAATTTGGTGATCAAATTCTATTAAAGATAAATTTTATTTTTGAAAAAATCTCATTAAAGAAAATGATAAACTGAAATGTTTGCAGTATGTGCCTCACTTAACTGTTTGATAAAAAGTATCTATTTTCTCTACAAACACACTGTATTGTAAAATACCTGATTTTATATAATTTCAATTTGGTTAAGCAGTTTTGTTATACCTCCATGGGAATTTTTAGCTTGAAATAAATCTATGAAAATATT
>JAYKTE010067990.1:0-14432 GCA_036873565.1 Xipholeptos notoides
GAATAATGATATTCTGCCTAAATGTACGAAATATATATATATATATATATATATATATATACAATATATTAAAAAAAAATATCTGAAAATTTAAAACTCACCATGTGAACGACGCTTTATCGACATAGTTACATGAAAACATACATACGATAAAGAGTTGAGGTTTAACTTGAAATATTATGTAATGTATTTCTTATATCTTAAATCATATTTCTCATGCCAAAAGGCTGTTTATACATTTAGTATTATTTTATATTGTATCTTATTTTTTTATTATTATTTTTTTCTTTTAGATTTCATTAATTTTTAATTAATTCATTGATTATTAATTTTTTTTCCTATTCTTTACCTTGTCTCATTTAGCCAGAGAATTAGAATTTAATACATATATATATGTGTGTGTGTGTGTGTGTGTGTGTGTGTGTGTGTATGTATATGTGTGTGTTTGTTTGTTTTAAGGCATATCAACACTTTTAGGTCACACGTAGTTTTTTTAATAACACAACATGCACGATTTAACCAATAGTTGAAGGGAATGCGGAAATTCATACATTTCCCAAGGATATTAGTCCAAATGTGAACGTCAACGGAACGACTGGGATTCAAACTTGCGTATTACGATTCCAAAGTCCGATTATCTATTCACTATCCCAAGTGGATTTCCCCTTTGATAAATGTATAATTTGTGTATAAATAAATAATTCTAGTTCTGAAGGAAGAGAAGGTAGATTAAGAATCTAATAGGATAATCTAAAAATGAGATTTAATCTAAAAGAAATTGACAAAATAAAGATATGCAAATGACTTCCAATCATGACACAGTTAGGGCAGCGAGGGTGGAGCAGTGGTAAAAGCATGGAATCTGGAATCGTATTACACTAGTTCAAATCCCACTCAAAACTAATGTATTCACTTTCAGTTGTCTCGGTCAGATGAGGCTCGTTCCATCGGGAGGTGAAAGGATAATACTTATTCCAAAAATCCTTCAAATCTATGAGAATAACTCACCTAGGTCAAGGGCTACACTAATTACAAAAGCCTATGGATATATTGAGTACATAAAAATTGCAAGTCTGAAGACTAAAATTTGGCAGAGAGGTTTGGTAGAGACTAATTGTACACATGAACATTTTCACTTTTATATAAATAAAGATAGATTTAAGTAGTGTGTTCTCGGCGCACCCAAGGATTTTTACTGTTAAATTCTAACGAATGATAGATAACTTATTTACGGATAAGTTATAACGTATGCACAACCCGATGAGTCAACTCGATCAAGAGAATGCTCTGGAAAAATAGAGATGGTGCAAATGCAACATGATAGCCTGAAGCAATTCACTTCCATCTCGCATAAAGCCGAGGCAGCCGGGTACAGGACCGTGCGACGCCATTTGGGGCCTTTCACAGCGAATCCAGATACAATAAAGTCCCGTAACAAATCAGTCGGTGGCTAATGGACAATCGAATCCACCCAGGACTACAGAGTTGAACAACATGCTCTCTGCTTCCCACTACCCATCTATCCATTCTGGATGAGGACTCGGCGTCTTAGAATGACCTGAGATGGCAAATAACTATCAACTACAGCAAGACTAATTTGATCCCTGAAACGCTAAAGAGAAAACTTCCAGCTCAACAGACAGATAGACAGACAAAAATGATAAATTATGAACTCTTGATATTGTGATTGTAACATTCAAGCGAAGAATAAGAACTAAAATCATTTAAAGAATATCCGCAATCAAAACTCTTAATACAAATATTGTCTCAAGCAGAGAAAGTTGTGCGAATAAAACGAAATAGACTGTCTTGTCACTAGTAAGGATGAAGAAAACAGTCTTAAAAATAGTTGTACACATTATAAAGCCTCATCACACTAGTAAGGATGAAGACAATAGTCTTAAAAATAGTTGTACACATCATAAAGCCTCATCACACTAGTAAGGATGACCACAACAGTCTTAAAAATATGATCTTTATCTTTAAAAAATCCCTTTTAATGGCCTGTAAAGTGGCGGGGGAGGTTTAAAAAAATATTGTGCATATAACAATAAGAAATTATTTCGTTATTTTTCCTACACGAAATTTAGTGGCATTAATTAATTCGTTATTTCAATCTTAATCTACAATTGGATGCTGAAAGTTTGGCTAGATTTATCCCAAAATCCGACCAATTACAATTCAGTCGATCTATTTTATTTACAGTTTTTAAATTTACTGCCATCAATGATGGTTTCATTTAAAATTGTGTTTTTATTATTAAATTTTCAAAAATGTGCAACATTTACGCTTGGAGAAAAATAGTATTATGTTCGGTGGGGTATAGGTATTCATTTGTTTATTTTTGTTCTTCCACCCTAAACGTAGGTCACAAAATGAAAAATCAATAGTGGTAAATACCTTTTAGGTCTACAGTCTAAAGTTCGAATAGGAGAAGTATGATAATTTAAATTATTCAAATTTAAATAATAACCATAATCTAAACTCCTCATAAAAATCAGACAAGCAAAGAAAATTGTGCGAATAAAATAATCAAGCTCGAATAGATTGAATGAGGATTATATAAATCTGTGTTTAACCATTTCAATATATTTGTTTGCTTATCCCATTGTTGAAATTATCTTCTCCTCTAACTATCGAACAAAACGCGTTTCTTTTTCCCCTCCATTCTTCTTTTATTGACACTTTAGATTAACTTATCGGTGACATATCCGGCTTTTAAAACCCACTGTTCATTCGCAAGAGTTTGAGGTTTAGAGTTCATTTTCCACGAATAAATACCTTTTTTTTCTTTTAAGAATATGATAAATAATTGGTCGGCCACCAAACAAACACGGCCAGTTGTTTATACATAATCATCATCATTTTTTTTTTCTTTTAAGAATATGTTTGATCTTGACGAACTCAAATCATAAACCATGAAGATAAGTTTCAAAATCTCAATGATTATACGAGGGACATTTCAAAAGTAATGTTTCCTATTTCTTATTTAGCCTGTTAGGATAAGGCGAGGTATTGCACATTGCATTATTATGATGACTGAACCTATGCATTCATGACCTAAAGTAATCCCAGCTATCTTTTAATGTTATTTTTATCAAGTTGTAGAGATCAGCGGAAGCGAGTGATACCATCATACCGAATGACCTTTTGTGCCTCAGAATTCATTCTTAGGTAGTCACTACCATTCTCAATGAACTTTTGCAAGTGATGAACAAAGCAGTTTATTTCCGTTTCAGGAGCGTGCTTTGTCACTCACATCGCTCTTGCCACTCTGAAATCGACGAACCCATCTAGCTGGGCTTCGCAAACGTTCAACAAGTTCTAGTGAATGTTGATTGGTTAAATTTTTTTTGCATGGAAGAATTTAATGACCCATCGCTACAACTGACACGCATTCGTGACAGGAGTTGGTTGCTTATAGTCTCACACCGCCAATATCTGCAACAAAAAAAATTAAACTTTCAGGTGAAAGCATAAGATCAGTTATTATAACAATGCAATCCCCTCTGATCCATTTAGGAAAAATTAAAAGAATAAGAGGCATTACTTTTGGAACGTTTCTCGTAACAATGAAGATGAGAATAGAATTCCGAATGATTTTAACAATTATAACCATCCCAGAAATTCAAACCAGCCAAATAATATACTGTATTTGTTATTCTAATTCTTGAGTGGGGAAGTCCGCTTGGGATAGTGGATTAGCTTCGGAATCCTAGTCGTTCCGTTACGTTCACATTCGGTCTAATATGCATAGGAAAGGTATGAATCCCCATATACCCTCCGTGTACGAATTGAATAATACAACTTGTGTAACTTAAAACAATGTGATGACAAAAAAGATAGATAAAAATGATCGTCCTCGGCATTAAATGGCCGCAAAGGTTGATATGCCGTAAAAAAAATCAATCAATCCATCAATCAATCAAATTCTCGATAAACTCCCAAATCCTCCAGTCCAGAAATAAGCTTGCAGTTTTACCTGTCCACCGCCGTTGAGTTTGTTGGTGAGTTTAACTTTGCTGAACGACGCTGGTTCTCGCATCCAGTGAGCTCCAAAGTTTGGGGAATCCGGGTGGATGTAGACAGAGTTGGGTGCCGCCGGTTCGGCTTTTCCACCAGCAACCCACTCACCATTTACATATTTCCACCTGTGATTGTCCACTTGTGCAAAGTCTAGTAATAGCGTGTACATGGAGTTGGGGTCAAGGCCAGTGATGGAGACTTTGAATACTGGAAACATGCGCCTAAAATGAAAATGAAGAACAAAAAAAATATTTATTTAGGAATTCATTGAGATGAGGCTTCATAATTCAGTAATGATCTTTATTAGCGGACTTCAATGCCCGTGGTACAGCGGTAAAGTGCTGAGTCCCTACGGTTCCAGGTGAGCGTTGGCAGAAGATATTGGTTTCGATTCCTACCCAAGCCGACCAGAGGTTTAATTGGTAAAAAACGTGGTAGGATAGACAACAACTATGGATGGCAGTGATGCGGTTACAAGACTCAGAGTTCCTATCCTAGGTCGCGGTTAACCCCCTGATGAAGGCCAGAGGAAGAGTTGGCCGAAACGTAGTGTAATAACACCTATAAAAAGATGAGGACAACAGTCTGCTAATAAAGATCATTACTGAAAAAAAAAATTAATTGCACTCATTAAAAAAATGGACCTATTTGATCTGCGATATTTGCATTGGTCGGTTGGTTGGGTTTAATGGCATTTCAAACTTATCGGTCATTTAACGCCGGGTAGTATAATGTATCTATACCAGGGATCTCCAAAGTATGGCTCGACAAGGTCTTTAACCCTTTGGACCCTGACTTAGCAAAATTACTAACTAGTCAACCAGAGCCGTACTATAAGTAGATGCATGGGAAAGGTATGAATTCCCCTTTGTGGGGTGAAATATCGGCCGTGTCGTATTTTGCATTGTATTGCCTGGGCCGATATGTTGGCCCTTCAGGTTCCAAATGGTTAATCCGGTCATCGGAGCTCTTATGGAAATATGTGAAAATAGTTTGGCGGTTTTTCTAATACTATCGAATAATGACAAAGTTGAAAGGATTTTTGAATGTTAATTTTTTTTTAACAGGAAATTCTGCTTTGATTCAGGCTTTTTAAATAAATAGACTGTTAACCCTGTTTTATACTTATTTTATACTTATTCCTTCAGCTTCTTGGTCAATATATTTTTTTAAAGTTTTGGTTCACTTAGCCTTTAAAAAGTCTGCAGTATGGCTCGGCTCGAAATCTTCAGAGGTTCCTGATCTATACTATATAATAAAGACCATTATTCATATATATTTATCGTGTCACGCACCGAGGATACAAGACTAAAACCAAACTCTAGACGCAGACTGATAGTTTGTCATCATTATTTTTTTAGTCTTGATGCTCCAATGACTAAGCTATTTGGGCTGTACACAAACGCTGGCATGAAAAATTTAATTACTGAGTAGAATAATTATTTGAAAAAGTTTGTTTTGTTAATTAATGTAAACAATTTATTTGAAATGAATTATGTGTGAAAAAATGCAGTATTTAAAAGTTAAAATTTATTCAATTATTTTTAAAACCATTCATTTTTAACGGGTATCCACATTAGATTAAACTAATTCGTTTTGTTAATTAATGTTTAAAACTATCAGATTTACCCGGCGTTATCCGGGTGTTGCTTTGATGATTCTTTTGTACCCATTTTGAATAATTATAAATCAAATTGTTTAGAAATATTTTAAATTATATTGAATATAAAAATATTTTTAAAATGAAATTTAAGAAATCATTAATTGAAAGAAAATATTAAATACTTTTTTTGAGTATTTTCTTATTTTACAAATGCGAAACTAGTTTTTCATTCACGCTTTTCCTGTCGTTTACACGATATTTGATGAACACTAGTTGAACTATTTAATCCGTAATGCATTAAACTAATAATTATTGAACATAAGGGAACGGCTGAGATTTGAACTTGTTTATTTTGATTTCAAGATCCATTGTTCCACAGGTCTTGTTTCCTTTTTTTTTTCTTTTTTTTTTTAGAGTAGCTCATGTTAATCTGGGCGTACTTTTAATTGTAGTTTTTGCAGATCTAAACGTATATTTAGAAGTAGTTCTTGCAAATCTGGGCGTTATTTAGATATCGTTCTTCCAGATCTGGACGTTATTCAGATATAGATCTTTCAGATCTGGACGTATATTTAATGTAGCTCCTGCAGATCTGGCCCTATTTTAATGTAGCCCTTGCAGATCTGGGCGTATATTTAGAAGTAGCTCATGCAATCTGAAACATAATTTTAAGGCTAAGTTACTGCATTTCAAAATACATTGATTATTTTCTACATGTTTTTTTCTTTAATTAATTCAAATTTTGCTGAACTTAAATGACAAAAAGAAGAAAAAAAAAGAAATTCATTTCAAAACAACGATGGCATTTATTGAAGATGATTGTTTGAGTTCCATATGGCAGGAGTTTAACTTTGGGTTAATATTGGCTTTTTATCTTGAGTGGCATATCACTTTCTAATGCGATATTCATCAAAGAAACGATGTCTATCATAGCTGGGTCTCAGCACCCCGGGTGCAATATTAGTAGATTTGAGTCATTGTGTCGAATGTATGTCCACTTTTTTTTTTTTTAACTATTGTCGTTCCAATGGTAGTCAGTGTTGAGATAAATTATGTGTTGCTGTAAATGTTGCAGAACTTGAATGATAAAAAAGGGAATCAAATATAGAAGAACTATTATAGAAATATGCTAAGTTATACGACACGAATGACCTTTGAACGAGATGCATTATATTTCATTACATACATTTTGTAGTGGTCGCTTACTTAACTAAACATCCTTCTGTTCCCAGCTACAACTAGAAATTCCCAAGTTCTTTGATCTCATATCAAATCCAATTTGGCATATCACGATTTCGACGTGGAAAGTGTTTGATTTGAGGGCTTTAACCTCGAAATGACACACCACAAATTCAGAAAAATACAAAAATTAAAGAAAAAGAAGAAAAAAAAATGAAAAATCACAGTTCAACATTTGAAATGATAATCCCCATAGATAAAACTTGTTTTTGTTTCCTCTTGATTTCCCAACTACACAATTACTTCAAACAAAACGATTCACACCCTGCAAGTTAAAATCTTGATTTTTTTTCATTTACAGCAGTGGTTCCCAACGTGGCCCGTCCCTCACAGGGAGACAATTAGGGATTTTTATGTGGAAAATTTGATTTTTACGTATTTTGTCTTTATTCTTGTGATCCTAACATTTTAATAAATCAAAAGGTAGCCACCAAACCCTTATTTGATTTATCATCGTATTCAATTTTTGAATCACCTTTGAGTGTTGGGCGAATTACATTTATCACAAAACTGATTCTAGTTTGAAAATTATGAAAAGCAAAACTCTTTATGATAGAAAAGAGAAAATAGCCCTATTGAGTGAAAGGCCATTTTCGTTTGTGTCAAAAATGACCTTAGTTTGAAAATTATAAAAAGCAAAAAACTCCTTATAATAGAAAAAGGAAAATTGTCGAAATTACGAATATCATCTTCAGATAGTAATTGTCCAATGCAAAAGAATTGAAATAATTTTCAGTTGGAAAGCATTTGACTGTTAATATCAAGTCAACAAGTTACTTCCTTCAAATTGGAGAATAACTAAAAATTCAGCTAAAGAGCGTTAAATAATGCACAAGGTGATAATTCTCGATCCTGATTGGCTTATTACTCTCATTCTTGGCTATATATGTATTATTATTTTTTTTAATCTTGAACAAATCAGCAGACCAAAATATTGCAACATTACCCCTTGATTGCACTGCATATATATCACCACATAGGATGCGTATGGATACATCAGAATTCCAAAAGTGATTATGTGAAGCATGGCCAAAAAAAAGTGGGGGTATGGAAACTCTGCTTTACAGGAAAACGAGTTTGAAAATTGTGTACATGAAATTAAATAAGTTCTGAATTTTCGGACAATCGTGTGAATTATTGTTTCCGTCAACGGTTGTATTAAACAATTACTTTTTTTATAACTAGTTTTATCAAAAGATAACTGATTTTTTTTTTCAAATCGCAAACATGATAAACTAATTTAAATACTTGAAGTTTAAATTGATTATTGGACCCACGACTAGATTTTGTTTTGAGCACTAAAGGGGGGTGAATAGGTTTCATGCTTAATAGACAGACGTATACTTCTTTCGAATAAATATTAAATGTCTACACGAGTGAGGTAAAAGTAAAAGCAAAAAAGAAATAGATGAAAAATTAAAAATGAATATTTATATCAATATTTTTACATTTATCTCTTTATCGAAATTTGCATATTTATTTTTATCTAAGAGGTATTTCCGAGGACTTGCAATTAAGATAGTTAAGGGAGGCCATTATATGGGAAACCAGTACAGTACCGTAGATATACAAACTTCGGTAGTCTGAATGCTTTAATGCTTTGATGTTCATTTTCATTTGCGTTTATTGTAATTCCAAATGTTGACCCCTTAGCAGCTATTTTTCCAGCTCAAACCCCAATTAGAAAGTGTTCCCCAGGTCCAAATAGTTTCAATTTCATGGATATATAGAATAGATTACCCAAAATATCTATACATTGGTTTCTGATTAATACAATTCATTTATGTTGCAAACTGAAGTTTTCTTTACTTATATTCAGCTAAATAGCAACCTAATCAAAGCTTCTAAATATAATCTTATCTTTATATATATAATAATAATAGAACATCCATAAGCCGTTGGGTCAAATAGGTATTTAATTTAATATTTGCCTATTGACATAGCCTTGATTAAAGAATAACTATGAAGATTTTAAATTCAAAATAAAAAAATAAAAATTTATTTGCTGATTTTGAATTTTATTTCAATATGTTAACAATTAATTGTTTTGTTTATAGTAAATTTTATGGCACACTTGAGGGGTGTATATGCTTTTTCTTCCTCAACTTTTTACAATTTTACCAATTAAAACAAATCAAATATATTAGATAACAATTTTTTTTCAAATATCGGAGGAAAAACATTTTGATTTTTGTTTCTACTATTAAATATAATTCTGCAATGTTCAGAGATTTACTGAAAAGAAAAAAATTAAAAATAATTTTTTATTTGATATTTTAAAAGTTTAATTTATTTATTTATAATTCATTTATATATTTTATATTTATTTATATTTATATTTATAATTTATTTATATTTTTTAATTTGTTAATTTAATTATTAGTGACCCCCATAAGAATATGATATTTACTTGGTCGAGCACCAACCCAAGTTCGGCACAAGGTCATTTTTATGTGCTCATCCGTGGGCTTTTGTAATCAGTGTTACCCTTCACCTAGAAAATAATATATGACAATAAAAAAATGTGTGCGAGTAACATACGCAGTTAGTAAGTGTAAGTACCTATAGATTAAGATTGCTTTAGAATCTTTTGGGGTTATTTTTATTATTTCTATTATAACTTACAGGAGTCCAACAGTAACACCGCCAGCTAAGTAAAGGAATAAAAAACGATGGCGGATATATAAAAGAAACTGTTTAAAACCTTCCACTGGCAGCGATAAAAAAAACCAAAAAACTAAGAAATAGTGGAAATAAGGAATACATTCCATAACAATTACATGCTCATGAAGGCATAAAAATGTTAGTAAAATAATTTACAAAATCAGTGAATTTGTATCAAAGAACGGAAATGGGATATGGATACTAAATACAAATAATATTTGAATAATCTAAAAAACTGAATTAATAAATGAATAACGTCTTCAGTACAAGACACGATACATACTAATAAAAAAATTTACTCATCTCAGAAACGGTTTATGAAAAAGTTCCAAGCTGGTCAATTACATGAATTTCATATTCAATAAATTTAAATAGATTATTTCTTAGGTTATGGCATTTTTTGTATAAGTACGGCCGACATAACTCAGTCGGTAGCAGTGTGTAGAAATTTCTAATTCTAAAAATTTTAAATTTTTAAATCTAATGCATTTACATCAGAAATCGCACTGCGATTTCTATAGAAGCGTGTTTTTTTACGATTAAAAAAATAATCAAGAAATTAAATTTTATAAGTTTTTAAAACACTTTAATATTGAAAAAATAACATTAATACACCACCAAAACAATGAAAATTTTAAGTTTTGTGCATTTTATTTGCACGTTTATGTAATGAAGTTAATTTACGCACTGTCAGAGAGCACCAGAACTTTATGATAAAAATAATGTGGGCAATCTGAGGGTCTGGGATTCGATTTCCCCGTGCGGGCGACACATTTTCACTTTAAATCTTCAGAGCGTAACACGATACATGCAAATAAAAAAATGAATAATACACATTGGAGGAATAAAAAGTGTGCGTGTGTGTAAGGATTCATACATTATTCGACCTACGAAGACAAACATAATACTTAAATTTATTACCTCCCTTGTTTATTGGCTAGATCTCAACGCCTTCTTTTAATGCCTTTTTTTGGGGGGTGAGGAGGCGAGGGAGAGAAAAATACATAGGAAAACATTATTTTTTCTCCTTTCTGGAAATTTCTTATATATTTTATTGAGTTTACAGAATACCTGTTTTAATCAGCCATGGTGACCAGTGCTAAGATTTTTATGAGCTACATTTTTCTCCCCCACTTTCTTTTTATCTTTAGCAAATGCAAAATTTAGCGAGGACAGACGGGACCACCCACAATAGGCGGGACCAAAATAAGTTAACACCTCTTATCTAGAAAATAATCTTATTCATTTCATTTTAGCAGTACTAGAGCACTTTTACTCATTTCAGACATAACTAAACATATTTTTTTCCGATTTCAAATAGTTTTGTTCGAAAGAGTTGTATTGGAAATCTTTTTAAACTTCTGGTTAGCCCTCTTTCTCTTGCTAATATACTTAAAACGATTTCGAAAACAACTTTAAAGTAATTCTCGGTAGTTTTAATTTTAGAACCTTATGATTGATTGCTTGGTTTATTTTACCAGCATATCAACCTTTTTGGGTTGAGGGGATTATTTGGTTTTGTTTGTTTAGTGCTTATTAAAGTCTTTTTTTTAAATTTAATTTTGTTTATTCGTTTCTTATTCATTTTTGAGAATTTAATCTGAATATTACAGCGTGATAGGTGTTGTGTTATACTATGTGCGATGGAGGTTTTTTCCTTTTCCAATTATATTTTGTTCTATATAGCATTTCTAAGATATTGTTACTTTCTGGAAAGGTAAGGTCTTTTAGATTGTTTTCTTGGTAGTACTTCAGTTGTATTTGTTGGAGATCTATGCAATTAATTAGGATATGTCTTACTGTGTAAGGTTCCTTACATGGATACAGATTGGTGGGTGCTTCTATGCCTTTTAATAGATGTAAATGTGTGTGTCCTATTTGGGGTCTTGCAATTACTACTTCCTAACCTTAGTGACTGTTTAAAAAACTATTTTTAAAAATCTTAACCCGTCTGTACAAAGTTTTCTAAATTACGTCAAATAACAAAATAGTTTAAATCCAGAGAGTGGAGAATGAAGGAGAGTTATTCAAGAAAATTTGTTGTTGATAATGATTGTGATGTATTTATTTATAAGTTAAATGATCAAAATGTTAATAACTCCAAACAAAAAACAATAAAATTCCTCTCCCCAAAATAAAAAAGAGAAGTAAAAAATTAACTGCAAAGTAGGTGGGCCCACATGCTATTTTATTTTTTCTTAGACATCAAAATTTAAAATTCTATTTAAAAAATAAAAACGACTCAGAAATATGACAATTTAAAAAAAATCACATTTCAATCATTAAAAACAAAATTGTTAAGTTTAAATACTTTATTTTGGATTTTTATTCATAAAATTAAATTTAACGCGGGGTTGTGACCTTAAAAGAAGGAACATGTAGGCGGCATTTTAAACAGTAGCTAATTTTCGGTTTCTGAGAATTAAATTTGCAGAAATTAATTTTTAAAACTGCTGTATTAAAAATGCCTAATTATTAGTTAATATTTTTTTTTAATTGAATATTTAAAAAAAAGTACTAATGAACATTAATTTATCATATTTCAATTTACCTAAAACTATTTTTAATAACATTAAACACCGATAAAAAAATATTTTAAGAAATTATTAATTAGATAAAAATTTTTAGAAACTTTTAAAACTATTTTCTAGTTTTCCAAAACATCCTACAAAAAAATTAAAAACAAGAAAAATGGGAATTAGGATTTTTCTCCAAACAACATTAATCTATAGTTTTTTTTAAAACAACAAACTCCCTCACTCCCAAAAATTCAAACTGAAAATCTCACTTCAGCATATGTTCTATAAATGTGACAAATTTTTTTAATGCATACACCAACTTTTCCATTTTAAAATAATTTTAATTTATAGGGGGTGAGTAGGAAGAAAATAAATTTAAGTCAAAGAAAAAAAATATTTCCAGAAAATTACTTTAAAAATTTTTTTTTTTTTTAGTAAAAAGCAGATAAAAACATTTTAGAAAATTTGTGTTTAAATTCAACACGTTTAACGTAATAAAACCATTAAAGCCCTCATGGTTTCAAAAATTAACACATTTTCACTTTCAAAATTTGTCCTTAAAAAAAAATTAACAAATTGTTTTTACATGGGATATTTTTTTATCATTCCTCTTAACTCTAGACTAAAAATCTTTTTACTTTTCCTTCATTTTTTAAATATTTTGTACAAGTTTGAATTATGAAGGATTCCGAAAAGTAGCGTCTCATTATACTAGTTTTCTCCAAGCGCAGATATTGCAGATTTATGATAATTTAATTTTAACAATGCAATCTTTATTAAAACAATCATTGATGCAGTAAATATTGTTGATGTTCACTAAAAGCTAAATTGTTATTGGTCAGATTTTGGAATAAAGCTAGTCAACGTTTCAGCATCCAGGCTGTAGATTAAGATTGAAATAATGAGTTATTTAATGCAAGTAAATTTTGCTTGGTAAAAGTTACAGAAAAATTTCATATACAAATTTTTTTAAAACCCCCCTCGCCACTTTCACATGCCACTAAAAGTGATTCGTTGTCCTGTGACAAGAAATTATACTCGCAAACATGTTATTAAGAAAAACAAAGCAAAGATAAGAATGAAGCATTTTAATAGTATTTACAGAATATTTTAATTGATTAATATCTTTTAAAATAAATTCAATCTCAAGAAAAATGTTTGATCTGTGTTTAACTCCCGACTAAAAGATGTAAGTAATTTTTACCAGAAATAGAATTAAACTTTTTTTTTCTATTTAACAGAATAAGTAAGTAATCATTAAGATAATTTCTTCAATTTACAAATACTGCCAGTTAAGAAAATTTATCCCTTGAAGATAAAGGTAAAAACTAACTAAGCTACCACCGGCATAGAAGCATAACTTCAGAGAGAATGATTCAATTAATGAAAACGATGAAAATATTGTTTACTAGTGTTTTCCCGGTAAAAATAACGGGTTTTGATATCACAAAAGTTTATAAAATAGTTTAAATAAATAAAGAGCATAAACAAGTAGTTTGAGGGAATTATGATTAAAACAAAAAACTCTCCAGTATAATTTCATCCTTCACAGAGCTCAGTCGGTACAGCATCAGACTTTTAAGATTAAAATAATGAAGGCAATTTTAGTGTCTACGGTCGATTCCCCATGCGGGCTATACATTTTCGCTTTTGATCTTCACAGCGTGGCACGATATACATACCAAAAAACAAATACACGTGTCAGTCATGATTATAAGATATAAGAGTATATGCTATTTAAAACAAACTGATTTTTAAAATGATCTAAGTTTTACCTATAAATGTGGTATTTTTTTTTTCTCAGTATTTTTTTCTTTTCAAACAAAATTTTGTGCATTAATTAACAAAACCAACTAATTTAATCTAGTGTGTATGCACGTTAAAAATAACGTGTTTAAAAACAATTTAATAAATCTTTACCTTTAGATATTAATTTTTTTTCCATATAATTCATACTATAATTAACAAATAATTATTACAAATAATTGTTCTACTCAGTTATGGCATATCTAGTTTTTATGCCTGGGTTTTAATGATTAAGGACAGAAAATATATGAAAATACTGAACAGCCCCCGTCGCCCAGTTGATAGAGCTTACAATTTCAAGATGAAAATAATGAAGTAATTCTAACGATATGGGGTTCGAGCAGGCTATACGTTCTGGAGTGTGACACGATAAATATAAATAGATAAACAAACACACAACTGTTTTTATTATAAATTAAAAGAAATATTGAAATAGTCAGTGTTTAACTATTGCATTAAGTAGAAAACAAAAACGATAACTTATAGGTGCTGTTTTCATTATAGGCTGTCTGTGGGCTCAAAGGTCTATATCAATTTAGATTTTTCATTAACTCAGCGCTGGAGGATATGGGAGT
>JAYKTE010068101.1:0-14426 GCA_036873565.1 Xipholeptos notoides
TCATTTTTGGCTGTTTTGGGGCATTTTTACCCCCTGGGGGGCTAACGAGATTTTTTTTCGAAAATCGGAGAATGTCAATTTCTAACCTGACCGAAGTTACAACTTCATGCCAAATTTCAGAAAAATTGAACGGATGGTTGCAGAGAAAAACACGAACGAACGAACATGCCTCAAAACCTAAGTCCCCCTCCATAAATATCGGGGGACCAAAAAGGTGATTCTTTTAAAAAAGATTTTTGAAAATTTGCATTCTAATTAGAATATTTTTTTACATATTAAAACCATTAAAAATTGTCAAATTTTCACTTTAAAATTTATTAAAAAAACAATTTAAAGGATATTTACATGAAATTTTTTTTTTTTTTTTTAAATCATTCAACTTTACGTTGCAGTATAAAATCTATTTACTTTTCATGCATTTTTTTATATTTAGTACAAGTTTAAATTATAGAGAGTTCCAAAAAGTAGCGAGGTCACAGGCCCACTTAGTACCATTCACCAATACAAATGTCGACAGGTTTACTCAGTGGTTTTTTATTTAGAAACATTAAATTTAAAATAATTTTCAAAAATAAGTGCTTTAAAAGTTATTAAAAATCTAAGATGCAACATTTCATTGATAATTGCACTAATATCTTTCAAATTTAAAACTGAACTATACTTTATAAGTAATTTTAAAAGTCAATAATTTTTGCAGAGTGGGGGGTAAAAAAAAGAAAAAGCAGCTTTAAAAGACAAGTCACTAGGAGGAGACTTCATTAAGCGGAATTTAGTTAATCCCAACACCTTGAAAAGAATAAAAACTATTTTACACAGAAACCATGATTTTCTTGTTCAGCAATTTTCAATAAATCTTATTTGAAGAGAAAAAGGTGTTGAAAAAGCTATCTATATACCCAAAAATTGGAATGCTCACAACACAAAATCAACTTAAATAGTGCTAGAAATGGTAAAATTTAAAATAGCTAGTAAGTGCACCCACCAACCACTTTAAAGAGGATAGACTGATATTTTATATTAAAATTCTAGATATTTACCTTACATGATAAATGTAATAAGCAAATAAATTTTTGAAGTTTACAAGAATGAGCATTTAAACTTAGTTAAAAAAAAAGTCATAAAATAGAGTACTAAGTTTTTTCAAACCTCTGCTATGGTTTATTCATTCAAGTTTTGAACTAATGTAAAAATTTAAAGACCAAAAGATTTTTCTGTACTTCACTCGACCAAATTTTTCCTAAAAATAAGTAAAAGATAGGGACAGCAAAAACAATGGGTGAATCTACATTTAAAAATCTACCAAAAATCAGGGACTCATTAAATCAACACAAACTTTTCACAAATTCATTAAAGAATGAACTTTATAGTTTTTTCAATAATCCATTTGTTACTTTTATTCAAAATACATTGAATTTCTTTATACAGGGCTCTACGTTGGAGTGAAACACTGGCATTTGCGAGTGATTTTTCCAAGTGGTGATTAAAATCAATGGGTTTGGATAGTAATTTGGCTAGTAAATGAAAATATTTAGTTATCAAAGGTCAACTAAAAAGGTACATTTGTCCATTAGAGCCCTGTTATCAACAGCCTTAGTAAAAAAAAATTATTGTATATTTTTCTATTAAACCTTTAGTTTTTAATAATTTGGTCTTTGTTTTATTGAAAAAAAAAAAATGGAAAATACATATTAAAAATAGTAATTGCTTTGAAAGATTGTCAGAGTACTGTAATTGAACATTTTTACTGAATTTTAATGGTGAAACCTTTCTTGCAATCCAGTTTCTCTTTCAGAAAATATGTCATTCAAGGCTCTACATTGAGAGTGATAAGTGGCAACTAAAAATAAAACACTTATCTTTTGGCGACTGTTTTTTCAGACAATCTTCTAAATACTGAGTGAAAAACATCTTTCCAGTCTTTATTTTTCTTTTAATTAAACTAGCTAAGACAAATTATTTAAAAGGTTTAATAGAATAAAAAAATAGAATATATTTTTTAACCAGCTTGTTTAAAAAATATTTGAAGAAATTCAAATTTCTATAACAAGCAGAAGAAAAAAAAACTTCAAAGTGAAATGGATTATACTTTCTTAAACAGTAACTAAGTTTTGAATAATTGGTTTATTCATAACAAGAGTGAAATAACATTTCATGGGTTTGGCTAGTAATTGAAAATATTTAGTTGTCAAAGGTCACTAAAATTAAATTTGTCTGTAGAGCCCTGTCATTGCTTGTTTTGAGGGGGGCAAAAATTACGTATATAAAAATATATAGGCAAATAAATGGATCCCCCACAAAAAAATATCAAAAAAAAAAAAGGTTAATTTTTGGCTTTCTCTATATTGGAATTTTTTACCCTTGTGGGTTTCCATGTCAAAAAATTCAAAATAGCACAAATATTTAACTGATGAAAATAACATCTGTGTATCTATTTTTGCAGATTGTCCTTATTTTTTTGTAGTACCAGGTTTCAGCCAACTAATTCTCTGGCCTGCTTGGGTAATTGGCCAGTTGTACATGGCGAGACAACAACTATGGAAGGCAGCAATTACTGGAGATACATCTCCAAGACTCAACATCCCTATCTGGTCAAGATTAATACACCTGCAAAAGGCCAGAGGATTAATTGGCTGAAATGTAAAACAACAAATACAAAAGATCAGAACAGTTCACAAAAATGATACAAATTATGAAGCCTTATCTCAAAGGATTCTAAAAAATAGACAATAACGTCAGTGTGAAAAAAAATAAATTGAATCATTAGATAATACAAGAATTTCAGCTACTTAAAAATATTTTGTAATTTTTAAAGCAAATGTTCTTAATTTTTATTAAAACAAATTTAATTGATGTAAAAACTTTTTAAAACTATCTAAAATGAGTGCTAACACTGCTAAGTGTTGAAAAAAGTGTTAATTTTTTTGGGAGAGGGTATGTAAAGTTAGAAACTAAATTTTACTATTCTGCTTTTAATATTAAATTTAGGGTTAAATCTTTGTAGAAAAACAATTTCAGAAATAATGGTTTTCATTAGAATAGATTTTGTAGTTGGCAGTCTCTCAAAGCAAATACACTAATTTCTCTTTATTTTTCTAAAAAAAACTGGTTATTTCTTTATAAAATTGAATTTGAGTAAATATTTTAAGAGCGTTGACATTGCCATTGAATCTAATTGATAAATGAAACGATTATTATTCCTTTTATACAGACCTGAAAAGAAAAAAAGCATCAGATGAAGAGCAGAGAGCATATAAAAAATAAAGTAATACTTACTTTCCACTTCGGAGTTGCTTTATATGATGGAAGACATTTATTGTATCCCGAATTCTTCGAGGACATTCCTCAATTTTCGATGCCAGGTTCATACAAGCCATTGCTACTACCTGTAACAACATAGCAATCACACCTGATTTATGGTTCAATTCCACACATATCCTACGACTACTGTTCATTGTGAAGAACATTTTAATTTGTTAATACCAATATAACAATTTAGAATCATATCAACATGTGAACATCAACGGTTGTCCAAGTAAACAGGTCATCGAAACAAAATATGTTTATACATACATATACAAGCAAGTTTTATTAAAACAGATTTTTCAGTCTATTTTTTTCCAACTTTCTGATAAGCGTCTTTATATCAGATTCGAAGAAATTTAAGAATATACCATATTCCCAAGTACTTTTTCGGACTTCTCCGAGTTTAACTATCAGAGTAGAGTCATGACATCAAAAAGAACTAGTCGGCAAGAAAACATCTACCCCCGAAGATGGACTCTCTGGACTAATTCTTTTGAATCTGATATAACGCTTAAAGTTGGATAAAATAAAAAGAATATAGAATCTGTCTAGTCTTTTTAATGAAACTTGTTTAAATAAAAAAAATGCTGCCTATATATTTTTTGAAGACATTTTTTTTAGTTTTGAATTTGGAGCCTTACATTACAAAAAACTATATATTTTAAATATAAAACTAGATTAAGTCATTTGTTTAACCAATATCAAATTGGCAAAGAAAGGGGAAAAAATATAGCAACCAATCCCAAAAAGAAGCCATATTGAATGACACAGCAGTTTACATTGCATTTTTCCCCATGTTACACTAAACACTTTCTTTGGGGAAGACAAAGCTTTTTATTTTAAAATGAAGAATGAAAGACTTAAGTTTCATAGTTACGTATTCCTTATATATTAAAAAGAAATAGGTTGATATAATCATGAATCTAAAATAAAGCATTTTGAAATTAAACGTTATTTGCCATTTTAACGTGGTGGCGAAAATTAACGTTAAGTATTAAAGATAAAAAAAACAAGTCTTTTCTAAATTCCACTTATAACAGTTTGCTTTCTTATTTGAAATCTTTAGTTTTAAGGTTTAAACACCAAAAAAGCCAATAAAACTAAAACTATAATCTAAAATGCTGGTGTTGTTCTGTTCTTATCACGATTTATTCAGCAATAAAAGTATTTTCGACAATTTTCGGTGGAAATACTTTATCATATTTTACAAAGTTTCACATAGAAAAAAACCTCTGAATATATTTAGATTATCATAAAGAATAATTCTAAAATTAACCAAAAAGAAAGAAAAAAATCTGTGACGAACGTTGAGAAACAAATTAAAAAAAAAAAAGCAACGAGTGGAGTGGGATAATGCGTGAAAATAAAAGATTTAATGGAATAATATTGAAGAAAATAAAAGTTTTAAAAGAATATCAAATTAAAACCCTTATCATTAAAGATTATTTGAGGTCAAAAATAAAATAAAAATAGTTAAATAATTTAGATTGGAAGGGAAACAAATTCAAAATGGCTTCCACTCGAAATATTTATCTAATTTGAAAAAAGATAAAAAAAAAAAGGAAGCCTTTTAGTACGAGTAACAGGATTCGTTTTTTTTTTAGAAATAGGAGAAACAGTATGGTCTTATAATAGATTAATAGTAATATTTGATGTAAATTAATGACATAAAAAAAAAAATATGCTTAAACTAAATTAAAAAGACGAAAGTTACTCAACTCACCTCCATGTTGTGTTTAACAAACGACTTGGAGTAGTAAAATCTTTGAAACAACATTTGACCCGTCGCCATCGCAACCTATTAAAAAAAACAAAGAAAAGAAAGACATAAAATTGAATAAATATAAAGGATGAAATTAATTAAATAACGAAAGTATACTTTAAATAAAAACTGGGGAAAAAAGTCTTGTGAATAAATTCTCTCGTGGGGGAGAAAATACAAGATGGCGTCGACATACCTGAGGTAGTTTAAGAAGAATACCGGCGGTTTGGATCATTTCACATCCAATAATACGTAGATCAACTTCTACTTCATAAGCCAAACCATCTTGCATAGATGGTGTAGGCGACAGTCGGTCGTCAGGTATAAGAATATTTTCCAAAGTAATAATCACTTTACTAAAAGTGCGATTTGACACTGGAGACTGCTTAATGTCCGACATCTTGTTCAAGACTAAACTCCCACCGGTTTTTCACAGCGTAACTACTAGTATGTATTATTAATACGCAGTCGGGCATTAGAGGGCAACAAGTTACACCATTAATCCTATGAAAATAGAATCTTATTGCCAAAGAGAATCTAAAACACTCAAATAATGACTATATAAGAATATTTTTCTAAAGCTTTATTGTAGTTATTACATATCAGTCAGAAAATAAGAACTACTTTTTGTATTGTAGTCACTAATTGTTGAATAGGTGTGGTGAGGTGTTAGTGACAAACCAGGCCGGAAGTTAAGTTGGGGATTTCGGAGGAAAAACATGTCAGGGAGTTGATTAATAAAAACTTACGTAAGTGACACGTTGCAGGAAATATATAAAAACTATGCTGAGTTAAATTTGTCCCGGATATTAATATCATCTGTCACAAAATTTGTATATACTGTTAACTAAACGCTTTACATAAATATTTATCTCGTAAAAAAAATAAAAGTAAATACGATGAAGAAAGCAAGATGGTCGGAAAAAACAACGCTACAAAATGAAATTAGTAGTAAAAATAATTCTATTGGCATAATTCGTTCTCTCGTCAGAAGCAATGTCAACAGGATTATGACTAACTGTTATATGTGTTATTTTATGATAACTTTATTGGTATTTAGCTGTTTTGATTTCACAATGGCAAAATCTTTGGATATTCCGATGGTTAATTCGGTGGAAAGGTTGGCACCCCCTGACCATTTAGAAGGAATCAAAATGGAACAGGATGGACATTTAAACAGTAAATTTCATCAAGAAGTCTTTCTTGGTGATCTAGAAGATTTTGAAGATATACCATACGAAAAACGAAGATCGAAACTCGATGAAGTATTCAACAAGTACGTTTATTGTCATGTTAAATGTTTATTTTACACACCTCGTTTTTACTAAACATTGTTTAATGCTCCCCTTACAGCTTTCGTGTTTTTACACCGTAAATCAATAGTTTAAATATTTGGTATTTATACATATCGGCACCTGATGGTACGGATACAGAGCAATCAATGCCAAATATTTAGTCTGGTAGTCTTCGATAATAATTTAACGCTTACTTGAACAACTTAATACTCCTCTTTTAAAGGTTGATTTTTAGGGGCATTCGGGTCTGTTTTGGACGAACATAGCATTTCATTTAGAATTGTCGATGGCAAATAGTTTTCATGATATTAAGACTTTTAACATCCACTTTTTCTAATACTTTTCAATGGTGGCCGCCATTTTTATTGTTTGTTTTGACTAACCATAACTCAAACTCCACCCTTAGCAGACCCGAATATCCCTGAAAAATCAACATTTGAAATGTGAGGGTTGTTGTTGGACGAGGTGGAAGTTGATCAAAGTTCACCACCAAATATTTTTAAAATATAAATTCAATACCCTTTCTTTCCTCCTAATAAATGTGAACAAAATATAATAAAACACTAAAAGTGTAGTTTAGCGTATTTCTTCAAAAATTTAGATATGCTTTTAAAAAATCAGTCAACTTTCGGTTTTGTGTTTAAAATATTTTTAAACCGCAAGTTACCCGATTTTGTTTTTTAAATTATTGTTTAACGTCTGCTAAATTTAAAATTTATTTCTAAAAGTATCTCTTTGTTTCTCTGGTTTTAAATATAATGATTTTAGAACATTAATGTCTATTCTTATTTTTAAGAGAATGCAAAACAGTAAACTGAGTCCAATCACTTATCTTTTCTAATTTAAAGAAAAAGTTTTGACTAATAATTCCGGGGGTCATCATCATCCGTCATCTTCGTCACGCATTTTGTATATCGTGTAAATCGTTTTCTTCTTTTTAGTGTTTAACATTTAACTGTAGGTAATTTTTTTTAGTAAGTCCCGACCCCAAAACTCCAACTTGTCCAACAACTACTACTCATCTTTCAAATGTTGATTTTTATGGGTATTCGGGTCTGTTTTGAACGAATATCACATTTAAAACTGTCACTGACAAATAGTTTTCAACAACAAACAACACAACACTTTGTTGTTTTGTGTTAGCTTATAAACTGTATCTGTGTTTTGTCACTTGCAAAAAGTGGTGCAAGAAAATAAAAATATTGTGTATAAAATAATGAGAAATTTTTTCCAATCAAAATCTAGTTGCATTGATTAATTCGTTATTAAAATCTTAATCTACAACTTACTGAACTTTGGGCTAGCTTTGTCCCAAAATCTGACCAATTATGATTCAACTTTTTATTCACTTCAACAATATTTACTGCATGCATGATGATTATATTGAAATTTGTGCTATTAAAATTAAATTCTTACAAATGTGCAACATCTGCACTTAAAGAAAACTAGTAGTATGATGTTATTGGCATTCATTTGCCTATTTTTGTTCTTTCATCCTAAGTGTAGGTCACAAAATGAAAAATTTAGAGTGATCAATTATGTTTGGGCCCGCCACAGCTTTACTGCCAACAATTGTTCTCTTGCAGATTTTAGGTGTACAAGAAAATTGCCCCTCCTTCTTTTTAATTCTTTCTGCCCAATGTTTTTACTGTTTGTTTTATCTTCACCTTGTTTAGAAACTGAACTCTATTTTTCAGGAAAATGATATTAACAATTGAATAAAATTGTTGTTAATAGATGAAACCAGAAGCTTTTTTTAGGTAACAAATATCAAAACCACTTTATTAACTGTTTAAAAATAGTTCTATTCATTACAAGTTTTCATATGGTGGATTGATTTATGAGACAATGAGCAGTTAGCGAAGGAGCATAGCAACTAAAACTCTTAAAATAATGTCTTTTCGTTTTCGATTTTTCATATGAAAGTTTAGTGTCTTCTATCTCTAATTGGTCATTTAATCTACGAAAGACAAAGTAAGTTGAAAAAAAAAGGGGATTACAGTGGTTACGGCAACGGCACTCCAGTCAGTGTTAGTACAGTCCAAGGGTTCCGCAATTTCTAAGTTTTTTATTTAAAACAACACAAAAATAAACATGTTAAATTCAATTTTGAAAATATGCATATTTTTAAAAATGTAAGTTTGTACAAGAAACACAAGGCTCTAGTTTTTCATTAAGTTTTTTGATGGGAATAAATCTAATCTATTCAAACAAGTACAATTTTTTATTTCATTTACTACAAAAACTTACAATACTCTGAAAAGGTTTTTAGGTTTTTGGTTTTTTTTTCATTTTATTATTTAAATGTTGTTTTTGGCATAAAGACATTAAATTATTGCACAGGGAGTTCTCTGCTGAAGTCCACTTGGAGCAGTGGGTAGGCAGTCAGATTTCAGAATCGTAATATGTGAGTTCGAATTACAGTTGTTCTATTTACATTTTAATTGGACTAATACGCTTAGGAAAGATATGAATCCCCACACTCCCTCCAACTATGGATTAAGTAGTACATATTGCATTCTTAAAAAAAACTACATGTGGACAAAAAAGAAGGTTTATAAAAAAAAAAGAAAAAATTGTTCTCGCATTAAAAATGACCTGAAAAGGCTGATATGCTGTAAAACAAAACAAACACACACAGGGTTTCTTTAGCTGGTGGAATGTTTCAATCCATTAGGTTCTGTTCCGCTCTAATAAAAAGGTTGAAAGGCACTGGTGAGTGGTGTACACAGTAACAGTCAGTTTTGATTAAGGCGTGGGAAAAGGAAAGATAAAGACTATTAAGGTGTTATGAATAAATATTCACTTTTTTCTATTCGTTTTTGTGATATCCATACACACTCGTGCATAAAAGAAACAGATTTATTTCGTCTATATCACTGCTTTCACAGTGTTGCATCAAATTTGTTATCTAAAATTTAAAAGAATCTTTAGATATTTGTTTTAAAAAATACTTTTTATCTATTTTGTCGAAACAAATGTTTTACTTCCCTCCTACCAGTAAATACAAGTTTATCTCTTTCTTTTAGCTGTGTGATTCAAATTTTCTTTGTTGGTTTTAATTTCATCTGCTTTCAAAGCGACCCTTCCAAAAATGGCTATTTGCTCTGCATCCGACAACAGCAATGGAATCAACTTCTGAATTATGTTGAAAAAAATCAGTTTGTTGGCTCTTTCCAGATTGTGGAATATAGTGTAATTTTTATTTTAGACAAAGTTTTCCTAATTTTAGGATATTATAAAAGTCTGAAAGCTTTTGTAATAAAGAGAAAAATAAAAATAAATTGCTCCAAATGGTAACAGATCCAATGAAGATTTTTTTGGGGCAGCAGCAGTAGTAATTCCAGGCAATTAACAATGGTAATACTAATAATAATAATACCAATAATGATAAGTCCAAATTCATGTGAATAGAGTTGTATCGGTCCAGCACAGAAGTCAAGCAAAACAACTGAAAATCAGTTCTTTTAGCAAATTCTCTATTCTGATTGGTCCATCTTCTACAATCCTAGGTATAAAAATTTGTTCAAAATTCAATGATTATACACTTTCCTAATCATTAGACCAAAAATATTGTAACCAGGCAATCCCTCCACATTTAATTTAAAATCAAAAAGCTGGTTTATTGCTTCTTTTTTTTGTTTGAGGTGTCCAGTAGGAGAAAAATACCAAGAAAGAAGAGTGTGTTATTGTTATAGGGACCTACCCTTTTGCTCCCCAACTTGGACTCTTCCGACCTCTATATCTTCTCTGAGCTTAGCACGCTTGGGAGGAAAACATTTTGTTGTCAAATGAGATCATGACTGTTGTACCTGCTGGCCGAAAGTACAGCCAAAACCTACTGCTACCTTCTTGTATATCACTTCTTCCTTCTTGTTAATACCATCAAATTTACCTATCACCCGTTGTCCAAGTCTTTCTTTCAGTGACCCTTTCACAGGGCCACAACAATTATTTTAGCAAAATCAGGATAGCAGCGAAATCTACCAGTGAGCACATTAAACTGCCCCTGTGTCAAAATGAGGTTTGAAGCTTGATCGAGTAAATATCTAAAAAACCGTATGGAGAACATGAAAGTACTATCGAGTCATTTGGGTTCTTTTTTAAGCAAATAATCAGCTGTTATTATCATTATAAACATTACTTTTGTGCCATGAGTTTCTATATCACCCGTTATTAGTGTTCATATGAATGATAATATGGTTTTCTAACGTTAAAGATTTTATACTGATATAGTGATGAAACCTACTTTTGTCAAACCATCAATTTGTTGTAACTTTTTTTTCTATTAATCAGGGCAGACATAAATCAAGATGAATATTTAGAATTTTCAGAACTTGAAGCATGGATCAAAAAGAAATTAGAAGAACATTTTCATGAAGCCGCTGATGAAAATGACAGGATATTCAAAACTCTGGATACAAATAACGATGGTAAGATGTATTAACACTTTCACTGCCACTCATTTGTCCACTGCTGCCCTCCTGCTTCTGGCCAGCCATTTTTAATGAAAATGTCATATTCCAACCTACATATTTTATTATACAGAAAACTGGCACCAGTGTGTTTTACAGCATTCCATTTTCATAACCACTACTCAACTCGTAAAAAATGTATGCTGGAAGCGTCCCCATGCTAGCCACATTTTCATCAGGAATATTTTCAAATTAGATACGAAACAACCATGGCATAGAGAAAATTTGAGGCTGACTAATAATTTGCATGATAGAACTGTTAGAATTTAACATATTTTATGATAGACAGTGCAGTGTGGCACTCATACCAGTGCTATGCAAAAAGCATATATTCCCGTACTTAGCCGGCTTCAGCAAGATAAGAAAAACAAAGAAGTCCGTAGTTACCAGTGATAGTGTTAAAACTAATCTTAATTAGAGCAACATTTTTTATATCATAGAGTAAATTATTTTTTAATCTTGAGGGTCAGATTCTCTAAAAGGCTCAGATTAATTAAGCGAAAGAAATATGAGCACAATCTTAGCCTTATTAAGAAATATTACCTCACTAGAAATAGTTCTGGAGTTAGCTTATGGTCAAAAGTGGGGGTCAAATATTAAAAAATGTTACCTCCCTAACGATAGTTAGTTGGCTTATTATCAAAAAGGGGCAAGTCAAATATCAAACTAAAAATTAAAATAGATATTGAAAAAGATATTTCAAAGAGGAAGAAGGTAATCTGTATCTTCTAGTATCTTGTGTTTTAATTATGTTGATCAGAAAACTTCAATTTGATACAAGGTCGTATTCATAGTTATGATACATTACTCCCACAATTTTAGCTTTTTCTATTAGAGTTTTCTTCCCCTTAATGCTAAATGAGTTGTTCCCTCAAGTTAACAGGGTCCATTAACCTCAAGCAACTGATAGTGAATGGAATACTTCAACTTGGATTTGAACTTTGATATTAGGATTTCATATACCAAACTTGTTTATTTTTGTTTAAGTGGTTTCAGATTCATATTTATGCAGGGAAATAATATCCTATATTGGGATTTAATTGTATGCCTCTATATTTTTCAAAGAATGGCATTTTTAAATCTGCTGAAATATTAATAATATTAATGAAAATTTTGGTGGTCTGAATCATCATTGTGCTATGCAAGTTTTGGTGGTCTTAATGCTTGCTTTAGTGTTAATTTTGATCTCTTAGCAGCTATTTTTCTGGCTCAAATCCAATTAGAAAGTTTCCCATGTTTGAAGACATCATATATCAAGTTTCAAATCTCTAGACCTAAAGTTTGACCGAAGAATTTGGTAAAATCTTTCAACTTGGACCCCTTAGCAGCTAAAATTTTGGCTCAAAACGATTAAAATAATTTTTCCAAGTCTGAATACCCTATAAAATTTCAAGTCTGTAGACTAAAGATTGGCTGAGGAGTTTAATAGAGAGTGGTCGGTTCTCTCACTCACATACATCCTCACTTTTATAGATATACAAGTTTAATAAAGTTTATATCATAGCATTCATTTGTGATTATTATCTTCTAATGTTGATACAGCTGGACATAGATATTTGCAAATCCTATACAACTGTGAATGCCATCCCCTGACAGGAAAGTTACTGGTATTTAAAGTTGATTATAATATATGAAATCTACTTGGTCAAGCACAAAACCAAGTTAGGCACAATGCCAGTTTTATGTGCTCACAAGTTGATTATGATATATGATCTTTCAAAAGTTATAGAAAATTCATTTAGAAATTGAACCAAATTTTGTTTGGCTTTCTAAACTATGAAAAAAGTGATAGGAAATTATAAAAAAGAAATGAATTAATGAAGAAATTAATTTATACAAGGGTACATGAAAAAGTTCTGAGACAACAAATTGAAGAAAAACTTTAATGAAGTTGCAAAATTATTTTTCTACATAAGATCCACGTAATTCAATACACTTCTGTAAGCAATGTTTCCATCGATAGTTTTGTTGCTCTATTTTCATTCAGGTTGAGTTTGTCATTTGTCTTAGAAAGTTTTTATTTACCCTCGTATAAAACTGTACTTTTTGAGAAAAGAGGCCTTCTTTCTTTGTTTTTGTTTGTTTGTGTTTTTACGGCATATCAACCATTTTAGGTCATTTAATGCTGAGAACAATCATTTTTGGTAAACGTTAGTTTTTGTTCACACAGTTTTTTTAATGACACAAATTACAATATTTGACCCATAGCTGGAGAGAATGTGGGGGTTCATACCTTTCCCAATAGTATTAGTACGAATATGAACGCAAATGGAGCAACTGGGATTCAAACTCGCGTACTACGATTCCGAGGTCCAACTGCCTACCGATTGGTCCAAATTGACTTCCCCTTCTTTCTTTATATTTTTTATATTAATTTACTAACTTGTCTCACACCCCAGTGGTGTAGCTTGAGTAAACATGACCCGTGGCGGTCTGATCAAATGTCACACCATTGACCCCCACTGACCCCACATCACTCTATGCTGAATGTAACACTTCTGAAATAAATCAGGAAACCCTATAAAACCCCATTAATAAACTGGTGGGGCAACATGCCCTATCATATGCTTAATGCACTTTGATTATTGAAGGTGTGGGGTAACTCAGAACAGCTATTTATTACCATGTGTCAAATTAAGAAAAATCTAGACAAAATCTTATGAAACTAGATTTTTCTTCAGACTAAAGCTCTCTCATGGCACCATGTAATTACATAATTAAGTTGAATTTAAGTTATTCTTTTAAATTGGATTGATAAATTACAACTCTTTGTTAACCCTTTGGACCTGTGGAAAAAAAAGCAGTAACTAGCGAAAAAGACAATACGTATGGCAGAATTACCAATTAGTCTATCAGAGCCGTTCTATTGTAGGATCACAATTGTATCAGTGTCATCTTTTTTGCTGGGTTGCCATGGCTGATATATCAGCCCTTCATTGTCCAAAGGGTTAACTAGTGTTTTAGAAAGCTGACAAAATGCCTAATATTGTGTATGTTATGTAAATGTTCCATAACTAAAAGAAAAAAAATAATCTTTGAGAATAAATGCATGTAGGATAGGTTATATTTCTCTTCAGCAGATATCTTCTATTTTCCTGTCTTGGCAAAGGCAAAGATTATTCTTCAGTGATAAGACTGCTACTTCTACTTGCTCTGTTCTCCCCACCTTTCATTACAATACGTAACCAGTGACCTGAAAACTCTTCTCTCTTTAATCAAAACTGTACAAATATTTCATTTTCATATTCACTCCCTTCATCTTCCTCATTCTTCCTCATTCTACATTATCTTTTTGCCACTTCTCTTTCTTTCCCTTTTCCACCTTTCTCTTTACTCATTCTTTCTCCTCTCAATACCGCCCACCCTTTTTAAGCTGTTCTCTAGGGCATCTTTATATAAAATCTTTTTAGCTTTTTTTTTTTTTTTTCACCTCTCCAATTATTACTTTGATTTTTCTTTCTTTTAATGATAAAGGAAGACAAACAGAAAGTGGATGAAGATATTATTGTCAGGTGATATTAATCATTTGAGATGTTTTTTTTTTTTTTTTTTTTTTTTTTTTTTTGGGGGTGACAAAAAAAAAGAAAAAAA
>JAYKTE010068212.1:0-14424 GCA_036873565.1 Xipholeptos notoides
CTTCATAGTACACGAGTTTGAATCGCAGTCCTTCCGTTTGCATTCATATTCAGTCGAATACCCTTGGGAAAGGTATGAAGCCTCACTTTCCCTCCAGCTATGAGTTGAATAGTGCACATTGTGTTATTTAGAAAACTGTGTGTGGACAAATAGAACGTTTATATAAAAAATGATTATTCTCGGCATTAAATTAAATTAAAAAGGTTGATATGCCGTAAAAATAAAAAAATTCTTGCTCTTGCCTAGATTAATTGAAAATTATCAAACTATTTCCTTCATTTTTATCATGTGACTAAAATTTATCACATCACAGTAGCAATTCCCCACAATTCAAAAGACGGATATCTCCATAATAAATACCATATTTTAACAGAAAAGCAAGGACTTACTTCCCTTTGATCAATTCTGATATATGTAAACACTTTCTTTCATTGCGAAGGTGGATCAGTGGTAAAAGCTTAAACTCTGGAATTGAGTTTCACGAGTTCAAATCCCAACCAAAACCATTTCATTCACTTCCAGTTGTCTCTGGCAGATGAGGCTCGTTAACTTTAGGCAGTAACTCATCTAGGTGTAAGGATAACACTGATTCCAAAATCCCGAGTATATTAAACCAGTCAACTGTATGAGAGTAACTCATCTATGTGAAGGGCAACACTAATTACAAAATACCAGGGATATAATGAGCACGTAAAACTGGCCTTCTGCCTAACTTGGGTTTTTGCTCGAACAAGTAGTTATGTTCTTTCAATGGCTCAATTTCGAATCACGTTTATAATTAAGCTATATTTGCTGATAGATATTTCTAATTTAGAGATTTTATATGATCTGTTTTATGTTAGATTAATTATAAAGAATAAATTTGATCAGTGTTTGTTAAGGGGGGGGGGCGTATTCATCAAAGAGATGAACATCCATATTACAAATGAAAGCATTTAAAGAATTTTAGAAACAAGAGAGAAAAAGTATTAAATAGCTATAGGGAAAGTGGGGATTTATACTTTTCCCAAGGGTAGTTGTAATTAGGGAAGTTGGACAAGAGAGTATTCTGCAGAATATATTCGTTAAGTCTCAAAAGATGTCTCCAAGTTATTGTTTCTGTTGCTTCACTTGTTATACTCTGTGTTTTCACACTGAACTAATAACAGATAGATGAAGGCCCGGCCATCTTGAATTTGGTGGAAGCACATGTAGAGAGGCATTCCTGAACACCATCTGATAAAACTACAGATACGTTGACAGTATTTGTGCAATGGTTCTTAATTCTCGTTTTATTGATATAATAATGTTTCTGCTAGGTTGTACATAGAGAAAGATTTTTGGTAGAACTGAACAAAACATGTGAATGTGTATTCCATAAATGCAAGCTAATAAAAACATTTTTATTGTTTATTATTTTAGTAGACTGCATTAATGTTAATGGCTGCAGGATGAATGCCCATTATTATATGTCCTGTTAGGCGCATGTAACTATAAAAGTTTGATTTTAATTTATGAATACCGGCTTAGTTATTAACATATGTATAAATATATATTAGATTTTATGTTTCGATTTGGTGGATTGATTGTTTTGTTTTGTGGAATATCGGATGATCGACGCTTTGGATCTCTTTATCCCGGAACAATCATTTTTAATCATTTTTTTATAAACGATTTTCTTTCGTTAACTCATTGTTGGAATAGGACTAGATGAACTATTTATCCCATAGTTGAAAGGAATATGGAAATTCATACCTTTCTGAAGGGTATTAGCTTGAATGTTAACGTAAAGAAACAACTAAGGGGTTGGACTCGGGTGTTATGATTCCAAAGTCCGGCGGTTTACCCTCAATCCCAATTGGGCTTCCCTTTATATTTTAAAGTATTTTTAGTTTTAATTAACTTTAAGATATTTTTTTCTATTCAAAACTGGATAATATTTTTAGATATTTTTGATAAAGGGTGTCAGTTTTATAGACGTATAAGGTGTCGGCGTTTTAGGGGATTATGTATCACTGTTAACAAGTTATAGAAAAGCTGATTAACGTGAGTTCCATCTGCCTATCGCAGCGTCTGATGGCAAAACGTTTACAAATGTTTACTGAGGTGGCGGGCCTCGTATTCAGGTTACCTTTTTGACAATGTGACTTTAAAAAACCGCTCCCATGGAACAAAGAAAATCGTGTCCTTTGGTTATGGGCACATCATTATCTCCTAAACTAAAAACTATCCCCCCCAAAAAAAAGAAACAACAAAAAACTCCAAAACTAAAAAAAAAAAAAATAGAAAAAACTTAGAGACACAAAAAAGCCTCTTCATTTACACTTGAAGTTAAAGCTATCTACATTTCAAACCTAGGAATAGATAGTCCGAAATCCTACATAAATTACAAAATTTATAGTAGCTATGAATAGTTGTTTGTAACTAAACAACTTTGACAATATATTTATATTAGAATTATTTTCCTAATATGAAACTAAGAAAATAAAGTGGCATACTTCATTTATCTTAAATTCATTCTCATAGTATATATATTGGAGTAGAATACAGAAGGCATTGAGAGTAACAACCCGGCAAGCGCCACCACGACTAAAAATTAGTTATGCATACCACTGTATTCATAAAAGCATCCTGCACCACATGAAAGAGAAGACATGGTCAAATTAAGACTGAAACATGGGTAAAAACTGACTCATGTACGGAATTGGGAGTACAATCCGACAAGACAAATAATATTTGTTTAATAGATGTGTTATAACGGTAGAAGAAATTTTAATTTGGTTTTTATGTTTATTTATATGTAACGTCCATCGTATTGCTTTATAAGAATTATCTTAAGGCAATGTATTTATATACAGTTTTTTAATGTTAACAAAAACCTGAATGTTTATATAAACATACACACACACACACACACACATATATATATATATATGCATATATATATATATTCATTTATTTATTTATGTATCTATAGTTAATGAACGTAGACACAGTCAACAGCCTTTGGTGACAGTAAGCTTCTCGAATGTGTGATCATCTATATATATGTGTACTTATATATTCATATTTAAATATTTATATATATCTAATAAAATTAGAAAAGAAATACACCACAAAAGTCATTAATCGGTAAGATGATGTTGTGATTTGTAGATGAAATGAAGTAAACTTCTTTTCAAATCTAGATATATCATATCTATATATATCATCCTGTCTTTTTATCACATTTGGGATATTTCTTTATAATTGTTATCATACTACTATTCAATTGATGCTTCAAATTAATTATTTATTTCCTATATGCATACTTAGTCAGATACCGAACCAATTTAGGCACAAGGCCAGGTATTAATGTTGTCCTTCACTTAGATGAGTTAATCTCCCGAGTTAACGGGCTTTATCTACCCGGCTTCTTGAAATTAGTGTTATCCTTATAACGAGAACATCGACTTCAAACGTCGCTGATCTTCAACGAAACCTGTTTAAAAAACAACTTGCTGTCACTTCTTTACAGTACAAAGTTAACCCTCATCAAACAGAAGGGTTGTCTGTATAGATAATTAAAGGGCTATACGCTTGTACAACACGCTCTCGTTCAATTCGGCCTTTAGCCAGTGACAAGCAAAGAAAGATGACTGATGGAATGCAGGTTTTATAATAGTGTCCCTCCCCTAGGTGAGATACTCTCCCGAATTAACGAGCCTCATATACCAGAGACAGCTGAAAGTGAATGTAAAACATATGTGTGTGTGTGTATGTGTTGAATGATGGATTCTTGATTTGTTACGATGAAATTCACTGGTATGATACTGTATACATAAATAGGCAAACAAGAAAACAATGATAGTTTAATTGGAGATAAAAGGGTTGCTTTTTGTTGATCTTTTCTGTTTATATAGCTATATCACATTTGCGGAACGGAAGAAAAGATTGAAAAAGTGAGAATATGAGGAAAACCCAATGTTTAAATCTCGTTATTTGACTGATTGATCTTGGCTTGTTTTCTTAAAGGAAGGGATTTCATTGGTGAAGAAAATTCGAAAGTTGATTACGTAAAAGTTTCCATGCCGTAAAGGAGGTCACAGGAACAAGTTTGGTGCCTGAATGTCGAAAGCATGAAAAAGCAAGGAAGTCTTAGTAATGCAGTCGGGATCGGTCAGTCTCGCACGAGGAAGTGATATTAACGTGATTCTTGACTACAACCCTTTCACACTTGCTTTCCTTTTTTTTTCCTTTCCTTTTTTGTGTGTAGGATGGGGATCGACAGTGCGATGCAGATATGAGAGCAAACCTCAATAAACATTCGCCCGACGCTAAGTTGCCAGCCATAACTGTTGACACAATCGACCCTACTTGTCTATTTGCTTAGGTCACAACTCTGTTACTTAATTTAGAGGGAAAGTGCATCGGTCACAGTGGACAATTCTCGATACATGTTTTCATTATTATTTTTATTCATGTTACTTTGACTTTTACTATCATTCTCATTTTTATCTTAGCAATGGCTATTGTTTATCTGGATTTATTAGATTAGTTTTGATTATTATATTTATCTAAGTTATTTGTACATTTACTCTTAATTTTATTGTTATCTTCACAATAGCTGCTGCTTTTCTGAATATATTAGATAGGTTTTATTATCCTATTGTAGCCAACTATAGTAGCCAACTAAGAAAGAAACTTATACTAACCAATAAACAAAAAAGCATTATATCGTAGACAACTAAAAAGAATAAAACCTAGAGTATTGAATTAACAAGAGAGAAATCTATAGTAGTCCACTAACAATAAACAATCCTATAGTAACCAATTAACAAGAGAAAATCATATCGTGGTCAACTAATCGTAGTCAATTAACGTAGAGGTATCGTAGTCAATTAACGAGAGAGCGCCGTATCGTAGTCAACTGAGAGAAACCATGAGTAGCCCACCCACTACGAAGAATACTGTCTTAGCGAACAAACAATCTTTTGAGCTTTGTGTTATTTGAATATTGAAGCGATCGATTTGTCCAATGTGGCGGCTTGGATTGGTAAAGGTTAGTAAGACGTTCAGAAATAAGGGGATGATTGGGACGAGTTGGTGAATTAATTTCAGTTATGGGGTGTGGGTAATCAGAGTAAACAAAAGACGGCGACGGAAAGTCACGTTGATATTTCCTACCTGCTTTTTTTTTTTTTTAATTTTTACTCTTTTGTCCCTAAGGAAAATATTACGCGCTGATCATTGCTCTTGTCTTTAAACCTTCTGCTTGATCTCTCACACGGTTGGTTCTATTAAGATTGATATTTCTAAAACGTCCTCTCTTAATGGCTATATGTTTTTTTTCAAAATTTGATCACTCTCCTCACTCAGCCACTCACTCACTCACCCACTCACTCACTCACTCACCCACACGATCGTTTAATTACTCAGCTAATTTTTCAATGACTCCCTAACTTATAACAGATTGAGAAATATGAACAGACAGCGATAGGTAGATTAATAGATTTATTTCTATCAGTATATTGGCATCTTTAGACTGTTACATTCCTTATATAAAATATCGAGATATGACTTGAAATAGATATAAAAGAAAAAAGTCGCTCGTGTAGGAATGTATCCTTTGATATCTAAATCAAATAAACCTTATTATATTGAATAATCACCACTATTTATAAAAAATCAATTCAAAATTCTTTTTCTGTCATTTTTGTACAGGGCGGATACTAGTAGATGTACCGTGTAAGGTTTGCCAGGATCATTCTTCGGGGAAACATTATGGAATATACGCTTGTGATGGGTAAGTGTGACTTTATTGTTATCGTATTCTAAAATGCTATTATTATAATTTTCTTTCAAAAGACTTATATAGACTAACGCTAATAATGACTGAATTCTTTTGCCTTAAAGACATAAAAGAATCAGATTTTAAATTATTTGTGTCTGAGGAAGCATAAGCAATGATTAAAGAAGCTGACATCGGCAAAGAAAGTTATAATCTATTATTAGATTAAAAAGATGTTTTTTTTTAAATTTGATAAATTTTACCTTTAAACATGCCCTTTTTATTTAATTCTTTTCAAACTAAATTTCATATAGAAATTAACTAAAATTACTAATTTTAATCTAGTATGTATTCATGTTAAAGATAACAGGATTTAAAAAAATATTTAATAAGTTTTATCTTTAAATGTTGCATTTTTTTTCATATAATTAAATCAAAAGTAAATTTTATATATTAACTAACAAAACAAACTAATTTAAACTAGTGAAAAATAACGGATTTTAGAAATAATTTAATCAATTTTATCTTTGAATATAGCATTTTTTTCATATAATTAATTTCAAAGTAGATTTTATACATAGATAAACGAAATAAATTATTTCAAATGATTATCCAATTGTTATAAAAAATATAGATTCTATACCCGGGTTTTATGGATTTAGGACAGAAAATATGTGAAATTTCTGTACAGCTGTTGGTAAAGAATCAGACATTTAAGATACAAATAATGAAGACAACATAACGGTTTGAGGTTTGAGCCCTGATGCTGTTCAACTATTTTTCCATTTTTAAATCCTAATCATTTATTTTTTCAAATTTGATATTTTAACTTGAATTCGTGAAAAGCTTAAACATTAGACTAAAAAACATTATTTTTCGAAATCCTTGAAGTGAAGCATGATGAATTCTAAAAGTATTAATTTTCCTCATTCATTCATTATCATTTTTTTTATAAATCTAAAAACAATATGAGTCAATTTAGGACACATGAAGAAGGATGTAATCGGACTATTTTCCTCATCCATATTATTTTCTTTTAGAATTGAAAAAAAAAATTTTTTTTGCATTTCATTTAAAAGTTTTTTTTTTCTTTTTGTTATAGCTGCGCTGGTTTTTTCAAGGTAAATATATTTTTCACATTTTTTTTCTTGTTAATGTACGCTGAAAAATTACATAGTATCTATCATAAAAAAAAGTACACTGCAACACCATTTCTTTATATTGAAACTCATTATTAATTCAATCTAACTCAGAAGACGGGCGATTTCCACACAACATGATTAGCACTGTTTTTACACCAGATTTTAACAGACAAGAAAGAAGATAAGTTACATTTACTTCATTAATTCTATCATATGCGAACATTTCTTGTAATGCATTAATTCCAATTCAATTTTATAATTAAACTATGTCTATATTAAGTACAGGGAAGCCACTTGGGACTGGGACAGTAGTGAGGAAATCGGACTCTGTGATACGCATGTTGAAATCCTGGTCGTTCCGTAATGTTCACTGGTGGACTAATACTCTAGGAAAGGTATAAATCCACATGTGTGGATTCATACCTTTCACAAAGCCATTAGTCCAATTATGAACGCAAATTGAACGACTGGGATTCGAAGTCACGTATTACGATTCCTAAGTCCGACTGCCTACCCACTACCCCAAGTTGACCTCAGCCGGTGGTGATATCTGAAGGCAGAGTGACAATAAATCTCCTCTGGTGAGGAATTATTATCTATATATTAATCTGCTTGTCTGGCGTCACAAAATCCATCATAATCTTATACAGTAAATAGAGAGAACTGATTTATTTCCCTTTATAGGCGCTCCTATCTGAAATATATTCCACTGATTTTTCTGTTGAAGGACCACTTCATTCTAACTTATGCCACCTATGTGATTAGAGGGTTCTTGCTGATATGTGCTAGTTATTATTATTAGTATTATTATTATTGTTATTATTGTTGTTGCAGCGTTCTATTCGGAGAAACCGACAATATATCTGCAAATCTCGCGGCCAAGGAAACTGTCCAGTAGATAAAACCCACAGAAACCAGTGCCGCGCATGTCGTCTCAAGAAATGTTTAGAAGCAGGAATGAACAAAGATGGTGAGTTATCATTTCTTTTCAAGTTTCCATAATCAACAAAGATAAGAAAATTCACATTAAATACAACAACAATTACAGTCAAATCTGGTTGGAGACACTGGCTCCCGTAGAACCTGTTCAGTATTAAGAATGGTGACCACTTAGAAATACCATGTACCGTAGCAGGCTGGTCTACGGTTCTTGGCATGAGCAGTCGAATTCATCAATGGCTTCGAACTGAACGTCATGCCCACCCATAACACAAAAGTACGCCCTACTACTTTTTAAAGTTATTTTTTAAAAGAAGAGCCACGAAGATGGGAATGGTACCATTAAAACAAGCAACTTTTCGTGCTCTAGAATTTTTTTTTCTACATCGTCACCATCATTCTCAATGCACTTTTACCAGCAATGAACGAGGGGCTTAATTTTAGCGTCTGGAGCGCGCTTTATTACTCGCATCCCCGTTACCATAATTAAATCGACGAACATGCTGAAATCAACTGCCTCGGCTTCATAAATGTGCATAGGCTCTAGTGAACCTTGATCATTTCAGAGAGATGAAACTTTCAGGTCATGATTGCATAAGTTCAGTCCCATAACAATGCAACTTGCAATCACTTTTGGATATATCTACTTGGTGGAGGACAAACCTAAGTTAGGCACATGGCCAGTTTCACGTGCTCATTATATTCTTTGGCTTTTTGTAATCAGTGTTGCCCTTCACATAGATAAGTTACTCTTAATCGAGTTTACGAGCCTCATCCGCCCAGATATTTTTTTAGTCAGTGTTATCTTTACACCTAGACAAGTTACTCTCCTAAGTTAACGAGCCTCGTCTACTCGAGGCATTACTTTTAGAACGATCCTCGTAGTTACGAAGACATAACACTCGGTAAGTAGTCACTGATACATTCACACAAGCTGGTGACCAATTAGTCTGGTAATTTGTTATTTGGTTCAGTTAAACAGACTTGGCAACGGGTTATATTTCTTTTAGAGTCATAAACGAACAGAGAAGGTTCTAGAAACCACGAAACCAGCTGGATAGGCCAATGAACATCGTGAATATAGTGAATAGAGGGCCAGTCTTGTTGAGTTGGTATACTCTCTCTCCCTTTTTAATTTGCTAACCAAACATAATCTAGCTATAATCACGAATGCAAACCAGTGGCTTTCTGTTTGCCCATGGCTATCACTCTTGTCAGTCCTTCTTCCATCACTAACAAATACATCTTCTTCACGCCAACATTGTTTCTTTTCCCTATTTGTTTTTCCTATTTGTTTATGCTCGCCTTTTTGACACGTTTTTTTTAAACCGAAAATCATCAAAATGGCACGAGGTAATTTCTATAAAATAATGATACGCTAAAACGAGACAAAAAAAGGTTGTTTGATTCTCTATCTTCTCTCAGTGACCAAGCCAAAAGAGAAAGTAACAATCGAAAAAAGAAAGAAAAAAAGAATAAAGCAAGCGATAAAAAAAAAACGATGACGACGAAGAAGAAATAAAATAGGATAAAAAAGCGAAATAGTTTTTAATAGACCATGAGAAGGAATTTATATTTTCAAAGAAAACAAACGTGATAAATAGAGACGCAAAATGATTGCATTTAAGATCTTCCCCAAAAAACAGTGTCTGTAGGTCGTGATAAAAACACGTTAAAGATTTAGGAAGAATCATAGATTTTTCGTTATTGTGTTCAACATATAAAACTCATTAATTGATATTGATGGCATTTACTAATGAAGTAGAACTGGAAGCTTTATATTTTTAAAAATGCCCTTTGTTTGGTTATTCAATAGCTAGTATACTAGTATATATATATATATATATATATCAATCTCACGCACAACATGTCTGTGTCTATATATATGTGTATATATACATATATATATTTATATGTTTTGTACATATAAAACCTCGCTAATTCCTTTTTATCACTGCAGCGGGCTGCAAGAGTGGAGCAGTGGTAAATGCTTGGACTCTGGAATCTTATTACATGATTTCAAATCCCAGTCAAAACCATTACATTCACTTTAAGCTGTCTCGGGCAGATGAGGCTCGTTAACTCGGGAGAGTAACACATCTAGATGAAGGGGCTACACTGATTATAAAATTACAAGGATATAATGAGCACGTAAAACTGGCCTTGTGCCTAACTTTGGTGGCTGCTCGACCAAGTATATATATATCCGTTATATTACTCAGCTTTTGTGGAATGACAACGGCATCAAACTCATAAAAACTTATGTTTTATCTTTTTGGAAATATAAAAGATTAAAATCATTAATCAAAGATAAAAGTTTAAAAAGACTAACCGCTATTACCAATTATCATATCAATTATCATTTATCATTATCGCTATTACCAATTATCATTATCAATTATCATTTATAAGAATATATTTAGAAAACGGTAAGGCGGAACAGCCGTCTACTCTAAACACATACTATCTGTATAGCTGTTGTGTATCTGTAAATTAAGACAACAATGCTATCTCGTGTGTTACTTTTTATAGCAAATGACAGAAGATCCCTTTATGGGCAAAAGCCAACATTAGCATTTACGCAAATCGTTTGTAGTTACTTTTTAGATAGTGATTATGATGATATTTTTTTTTTCAAGATCCTAGGCCTTTTCTTAGAATATATACGTATATAATAAATAAATTTCAGAATTTGTCTACCTGAAAGCTGTTTATTTGCATACAGGCATAGGCACAGGGACAGACGCGCACACACACACACACACAGAGACACAGACACACACACACACACACACAAACACACACACACACACACACATATATATGTATGTGTGTGTGTGCTTGTGTTTCCAAGCATAAATGTATAGATACAGATATACTTATATATCTATCAATCCATGTATATGTATAAATGTAAACCAATTTATATAGAATGATTTCGTGTCACTCGGTGATCATTTAAAAAAATAAACATAAGAAGTAAACAAATAAAAAGTTAAGATGAAATAAAATATGAAAAATATTTTACTGATATGTGTGGGATAGTTTCCTATATTTCCGAATCAGTAACATCAGACGATTTTGTATTTTATACCAGCGTTTTAGTTTACCAGTGTTTTTTTATTTAATTTGAAATCATTATAAAATGGTGTCCGTATCATTGTCTCATCTTAAATTTTACTATAAATAATGAGCTCTAAAATTCGACTTATACAAGAGAACATGCTATAATTATAGGTTAAAGTTTTGACTATTTTTTATGCATTTATTCATTTGCTTTTATTTAGGCCTTTCTTTTCTTTTTTTAATGGAAACCTCTAGATATCTCGTTCTCTGAAAAAACCCTCCGGCTGTGGACCTCTACCCACAAATTATCTTTCCGACCACACAATGACTTTATAATACTGTAAAAAAACCTCAACAAATATTCTTTCCATCTTTCCTTCTTTTTCATTTCTAGTTAATTTGAAAATAATTTGTATGCATATAGATTTAATGGGTTAATTAGATATCAGGCCATAATGACTTTTCCCAGAGGGAAGAGAGGAGGAAATATTTGGTCAATTGGGTGGAGTCAGGCGGCCGTGTGGTAATGCTTTTTTCTTAAAGAGGCTGCGTATGGGTGACATTTAGAAGGCAGAACAAGTAGCAAACCATCGCCGAAGGGTAAAATAAGGAAGCCAAGCACTGAAACAAAGATGGCGAAGACTTCTTTCTTCTTTGTCTTTTTTTTTCATTCAATGATGCTCTTTCCACCACCACCCAGTTAGAATACAATTTCTTTCTAGTTTTAGGGTCTGGATAGCTAAAAAAAAAGAGTGCCTTGATAAAACATACTCCAGACTTATCAAAGATAATATTCCGTCATGTTTGTTAATTAGTTTAGGACAATCATGTAAATGAAAATCTTGCCAATACGTTCCAGTCAAAGTTTTTTTAGGTAGCTTTTCCTCTTTATGTGATATACTCACACAATTTTATTTAAAAGGTTGTTTAGGGTAGCAAGGAACATACATGGAAGCAGCGATAGACTAAATATCAGCTTTATGGATCCATCCCAGATTATTCAAATCACTGGAGGGAAAGAAAGAAAAAGAGTGAGCGAGAATACATATAGGTCTAATAATTACACGTGTGAGAAATTGAGAGACGTCAAAGGTCATTGAATCCTCTGTAGGCTGACCAATCAACTAGACACACCAACTGAAAGAAGGTCGAAGAGAAGACCGAAACTACTTAATTAGGGTCGGTTTATATAAACCAAAATTAAACTTATTGTTGTGACGTAGCTCGTCAGGTGATTAAGGGTTGCATGCATTTAAAATTGCTAAGAGTTCGAAGGGCAATCGGAATCTCGGTCTGTTACTTAACCCATCAATTTTTCTAAAAATCTGTAGAGAAGAAGTGTCTATTCTTTTTAATAAGAATTTATGAAAACTGAAATAGTATAATAGATGAAGAACAAACAAAACCTAACACATTAGCTACGATTCCTCTTTGTCGTCATATTTACTTTCACTTTATTTAATTCTTAAGCATTGCCTATCTTAACCGGGGAGCTTAACAGGAAAATAGTCACTTAGTAGCAATATTCATAATGGCAAAGTGGTGTCGCATTCTCTGACTTTTTTGTGCCTGGCTTTTAAGTGTACAGCGACCGAATTATTATCTAATTATTACCTTTTGTTAATAATCATTATTTTGCCGAGGAAAAAATCAGTTAGCCTAGAAATCATATTTATTTAATGAGGATTTCTTTCCTGGCGCGGAAGTGCCTTTGTTACCTTAAACCAAAACGTTAATGGGTACGCGAAACAAGAAATCAATCCGCCAATGTATGAGTTGCGTGTGAAAGCTAGAGAGGCAAGAGCCGCAAAAATTTCAATGGAATTGACTGTTCGCGCTAAAGTTAATTGAGTCTCTCCTTCTCTCTCTTTCTCTCTCTCAGTTAACTCTTTACCGTCTTTGATATTTAAGTTTACTTTTATTTTTATTTTTTTTACTATAAAGCATCATTATTGTTGTTGTTTTTTTTTCTCCCGGCGTCTTTTGTCATCTTGAATGAAAACTAACGCAACTCGGGGACATTTTCTGTTTTTTTTTTTTTAAACAGCCTCTCTGATCTCGAAAAGGCTCAAGATTTGTGTGTGCGTGTATGACTGAGTGTGTTTGTGCGCGTAAGTGTAAGTGTGCGTGCTTATGACACGCTTCCAACCCTCTTCTTGAAACTGCCTTCTTTTACTTTTCCTTTTATATTTGGCAAATGTAGAATAGGGAGAGTGTAGGCTATTTCTTTGCTTTTATCAAAGCTAATGAAGAAATGGGGAACGTGCTTGTCAAATCTAACTGGCCCAGAGTTTATAATTAAGCAATAGGGCGGATACCCAAAAGAGATGGAAAGAGAAATATATATATATATAAATATACAGAGAGAATTGAAAATTGATGGGGAAATTTAATTGAAGTCATTCTTCAAAAACTATTATTTCTTTAAAGGCATTTCTGAACTCTGTCCTTTTTAAGTTTAAGGGTAACAATGTATATGTATATAAGTATGATGGGCTGTTTTACGGGTCGGTTCATTTTTCTTTATTACACAATTTACTATACTTTGATATTCGTTTCTCCATTTTTCTTTCTTTAATTCTTTCTTTCCTTCATTCTTTCTTTTTTCTTTATGTTTTTCTTTAAATTAAATAATTTTTTCTTGTTTTCTCTCTTCCTACGTTTTCTTCTCACTCTATTTTTCTATTCCCCTGCGTCTTTACTTTTTCCTCTTTAACTCCATCCTTACGCCCGTGTCTGTCCCTGTCTTTGTTTCACTATATTTCTTAGTCTCCCCCTTTCTTTCTTTCTTTCTTTCTTTCTCTCTCTTTCTCTCTCTCTCTTTCTCTCTCTCTCTCTCTCTCTCTCTCTCTCTCTCTCTATATATATATATATATGCATACATAGGTGCGCATCTGTATGCATGTTCAAACACACGCGCACACACGTGTGTGTGCATATGTATATAAGTTTGGGTGTGTGTGTGTGTGCTTTTCTTTGTTTTCATATTTTCATTATTTCTCTATCTCTTTCTCCACCCCACCACTTAACCTATTTCCTTCTCGATCCACCCATTTCTCTTGACTCTTTTAATAGGACATTATTATAGATTATGACCCTTGGCAAGTTTTGAATCTTAGAGAAAGAATAATGGTAAATACTAATCAAACGATTTATCAGAAAGTGAAAGAAACACTCCTGAAAAAAACAAAAATAATTGTTGGCTGACTATGATAGGTCATAAAAATTTGCAATGTGTACCCTTTTTCTCTCTCAATATATATATATTATGTGTAAAAATTCTCTTTTAAATGACACTTTACAGATTGATAGGGCGTTGAACACAACTAACTCACACACACACACACACTCTCACTCTCTCTCACACACATACATATATATATATTATATGGAAAAATGCGCACATGAAAAGTAATATTCTTAAGAATCTATTAAACCTGGAAAAGTAAATGACAAGAAATTCAACCTGGAAAATTAAAGGACAAGATAATCTAGTAAAGTAAAAAATAATAATTTTTTAGACTTAAA
>JAYKTE010068323.1:0-14419 GCA_036873565.1 Xipholeptos notoides
GTGTGTGTGGGTATATATATATATATATATATACAGAGAGAGAGAGAGAGAGAGAGAGAGAGAGAGAGAGAGAGAGATACGAGTTAATAGATATATATTTCAACACAGAAGTATGATGATAATTTTCCAATTAATCCTAATCATTATCTTGTTAATTTTTTTCATTATAATAGATCTGCGGAGCCAAGGAGCTTACGGAACTTGCATCCGCCCCACAATTGCTGGATTTGTGGGGGGCCATACGCATGGCTCTGACTTCTATTTATCTTATAAAATTCTCTGTGTTGTGTATTTGTGTATTTCAGCTATCACTCTGGATCTGATTGAGCCATCTCCAAACATATGAGGACTTTCAAGAAATTTTACCAGTAAAGTGAGTCACTAGTTATTCCATAATTTGAGGGGAATAAGGATTCATACCTTTCCCAAGGGTATCAGTCCAAATGTGAATGTGATGGAGCGATTAGGATTCCAACTCGAGTATTGTGTTTCCAGAGTCCGAGTGCCTATCCACTGTCCCAAGTGGATCCATTATAAAACTGGAATTAAGTTAAATAATACAGCATCTCCTACAATAGCAATCCCATGTAAAAATTTTTTTTATCTTTTAATACTCTAATATATTATTATTTTATATCATAATCAATTTTAATTAATTCATATATTGCATTGCATTGTAACATTTGGAATAGAAATCAATTGCAATTCAAAAAACAATTGGTAAAGTTATATAATTTATTTTTTTAATTCTATAAAGCCATTTCAATTCTGTGCATTTTACTAGATTCAAATTTTCAAATGAAAACTTTTTTTTTTTAGTTTTGATTTTAATAAATGCTTTCTCATTTCATTTCATTAATTTTTTTGTAGTTTTTAGTATTTTTAAAACTCAAGTATATTATCATGGCCCCTAAATGAGAACACATAACTTTATTGATAGTCTTAATATTTATTGCAAAAAACTTTATCCAAACCTCTGGAGGAATGACTTCAAGGTAATTCTCATCAGCATACATTGTTCGTAAATTCCTGAGTAGACCAATTGTAGAAGGAATCTCCACCAAATCGTTGGTGCTTATGTTCAATTCTGAGAGAGCTGACAGACTTGAAAACAAAGAAAGAATAAGAAAAATCAATTCAAGAAGAATTGGGATGAAATTAAAGAAGATAAGAATTGGTAAAAAATTTATTTAAAAAATCAAAAAAACCAAAAACCAAAATTAAGGGCACTTAAAGATAATCCTTGATAATGGTTTATAATTTTACTTCTTTAAATTCTTTCTAAACATTCTTTTAAAAAAATTTGGTTCAATCTCTTCAACTTTGAAAATATTATTTCCTTTGATAAAAAACATTTGTTTATAAATAAATATCTTTATTTTTATAAACAAACCATTTGAACAATAGTAATGTGTGTGTATCAACTTTTCGAACTATTGTCTTCATCTTTATTATTATTGTTCACAGTGTTTGGTTTGGCAAAACTTTCAGATAATCGAACTTAGGAAGCTTTCCTGTCTATAGATAGGACTGAAGCTGCATATTGGCTGTTTGTGCCATCAAGAAAGCTTTCAAGTTCAATCACCTGAAGAAGGCCAAATAGTTCATTAACGAAAACGTTGTGAAGATAACAATCATAGAGATAAGGATAATAATCTAAAAAGAATTGGTACACAAATTATCAAGCCTCATTTCAAGGATTCAAGTGGAAATAACAAAGTAAAGATGAAGACAATAGTCTAAAAGATTTGATAAACAAATTATCAACCATCATCTCAAGTATTGCAGTGAAAATAACAAACTAAAGATGAGGACAATAGTCTAAAAGATTTGATACACAAATTATAAAGCCTCATCTCAAAGATTCTGAAAAACAATAGTTGTGTTGCCTTTGGTTTCAGTTCCTTTGTCCGATTGATCAACTGTTAGAGCAGTCATTGACAGCTGAGCATTAAGAGCTTGGACTTTTGTGATTCCACTACAGCTGTTCAAATCTAACCACTATGTTCATAATACTCTTGTAAAGGCATAAATAACTATCACTCTATAACTATAGGAAAACAGTAAAACGTTTGTTATTCTTATCATTTGTTTACAAAAGTAAAACATTCACTTAGAAAAATGGTCTTCTGCTTTAAATGATTTAAATCTTAAATATAGGACAAAACAGACAGAATAGCTCTACAATTACAGTGGTGTAAGCCAGAACCATTTTCATAAATAAAGGTTTTTTCTGTAAGTAAGCTTAGCATTTAAAGTAGAAACACAATTTAACTAATTGTTTGGGAAGAAGAAAAGGGATTTATACCCAAAGGGGTAATGTGGGAGGGACTCTCCTAGACGACAATATAATAAATACACTATGGGGACAAAGCAAAGAAAAGACACTAGTTATTAAAAATGCCGAAAAGAGAGTAACCCGCTCTTAGCTGGTTGCTTTGAGACCCGAGAATAAAGAGGGCTAAAACCAAAACTTTCTACCATAAACAATGAAGAATTTCCACCCAATGCAGTAAGTCCAAAGAACCCTCTGTTTCTCTTGCAATGTGAAGTGTCCGTTTCTTTACATTTGTTTGACATCTAATGTGTAAAATGCTACTTGAACTCAGCTTCCTTCTACTTTATTTCACATTTGCATTTAGAATTTTTTTTTCAGGTTAGGATTTAGTTAAATAAGGGCTTGCTAATATTGATGGCCATGAGTAAGAAAAATGAAATTTATAACACTATCTTAATATTATAATTTTTTTAGATTGCACTCCTTATGGTTATTTTTCAGAAAAAAAATTTTTTAAATTGAGATTTATTATTCCTATTCATTACTATGATTCTCATGCAGATTTTTTTGTTTTCAAGTTCTTTCTTGGCACAATACATCCATTTCTCAACATAAGACCATGGAAATAGTTTTTCCTTAATCAAAGTCTTTTTTTTATCTAAATGATTCAAGTCCTATGATTTGAAATGAATAATCGGTAAAGGAATAATTATTCCTATAAATTAGATCTTATATTACATATTAATATATTATATTATACATAATCCATTCCATATATGGGTTATTTTATACATTGTTGAGAGGTCTGTACACACCATATCAAAACAAAGGTGTTTGATATAATCTTGTAAAGCTTTTGTAGAACCATGGCTTGCTATACAAACTAGCATTTCACTGACAATCTTATGTTTGGCTCTCCTTTGATGGCTATCTAAACATAGATATCTCTTTGATTATATCAGAAATTGCAATGACTTTGTCATACAGACTCTTCTTAGTAGAGTAGAATTTAAATTAGAAATTAAGGAGAGCACCAAATATAGAAGTGACTGAACTATTCAACTTTCAAAGACTTAATCAGGAAACAACCAACGGAAGCATAAAAGCTTTTCTAAATTGTCTCTTGTGTGGAGATTCACATGATAGGTTTTAATCTATGAATAATATCTATGAGATAAGATAAAAATAACATGAAACGTTCCTTACTTGCCAATTGAAGCTGGTAAATTAACAATCATGTTGTCATCAACTTTGAGAGTTGTTAAGTTCACTAACTGACCTGAAAAACAAACAGAAAAAATTATTATTTTTCGAAATCCTTGAGATGAGATATGATGAATTCTAAAAGTATTATTTGGACTATTTTCCTTGTCCATATTAAATTTCTTGATCACAAGTTTTCTACCGAATCACGCTTTGAGAAAGAAAATTATATGGATAAGGAAAACAGTCCGATTAATACTTTGAGAATTCATCATGCCTCATCACAATGATTTCGATAAATAAATTGCTAAAAAATTTATCTTATCATTTTCAATAAAATCTTATATTTCATGATATTTCAAAAAACGTCTGTTATTTCTATCCTGCCCTTTATATTGTCAAGTGAACAAACCACTTAATACTTACTAATGTAATTATAATGTTGCCCCAAATTAATTGTCAATTGTAAGATGCAAGATAGCAAAGAATCAAAATTGTGTATTATTAGAATTGGAATAACTATCAGAATAAGTGTTTACACACCCAAAACTAAGGATCTATTTTCAGACTTTTTGACAAAATCTCAATTATTAATGTAACAAAAACAAGTAGGATATGAACAAAAAAGAATGCACAATCAGGCATAATCATAAACAAAGGTTCAAAGAAGGCTACAAGTTAATTGTGACTTTGAAAAAAAAAAAAAAATTTCTTGTAAGTATGCTGACAGAGAAGCTAATATGCACACACATTGTCACACACACAAGCACACACATAGGCTCGTCTACTTAAGAATTATGTGATTCAGCAGTTATTACTAGGAGCAGCTTTTCAAACTCTACTTAACACCAAGATCAACCACGTTTTATCAAAAATTACTACTAGTACACCTGACTAGTACAGGAAGAAATTTATTGAGTGTATTTCTCCTTCTACTTAATTAGGGTTAAGGACTTTTACAGTCAAATACAAAGTTGCATCTTATAACATCGAGAACTATTCTAAGACTTTTCATAAATAAACAGTATTTTTAAAGGTTATCTACAGTGTTAGAATATTTTTCTAACCTTGGAAAAAATACTACATTTTCAGATGGTAAGATACATAATGCTATGATCCATAACACTTAGAAGTGGTAGAGAACTTTTCTTTTGTAGAAGATCAAAATCAACTCTTATGACCACCTGGTTTAGTGGCAAATTTGACAAATAATGCCTAGAGTCAACATTAGTGCTGAAGACTAATGTCATCTGTAAAAGAGAAGAAATCTCTACAACAATGGAGCAGTGACCATTAGACATTGGAACAACTGCTGGGCAACCAAAGGAAGGTTCTGACAATCTGATACAGAATATCAACACCAGCCAAACAAATGATAGAAGAAGATAAGGTCATACAGATTATACACTTTCCAAATTTGTTCGCTTTTGTATTTTATCATTTTCTTTCATACAACGTTTTGACTGAATCATCCTCCAGTCAAAATGTCATGAGAAAAAAAATATTATGGATGAGGAAAATAGTCCGATTAATACTTTTAGAATTCATCATATCTCATCTCAAGGATTTCAAAAATATTTGGTTTGCTTATTTCAGTTTCATGGTAAGTCAACAACTGAATGAATTTATGTTAAAAATTTCATTTTTATACTTTGTAAGAAGATATGGATGATATATCTATAATTCTTTGTATATCATTTTAAGGTTTATATTTATTGGTGAAAAGCTAAAGTTGTCGTAAGTGACAGGTATCTAATTACCTGTTGCAGTCAGTGTTTTTAATTAGAGTTTAATCATTTCAGAGCGAATGTAGATCATTAAGCAATAGGTTTATGGATTTATAAGTGGAAGTTGTTTTCTTTTGTATTAGTTTGATTCAATGTGGTATCAAATCTTGGGGTGTCATCCACATATCTAAAATATATGGTAGTAACCTTAATCCCCCTCTATACCCTAGGGACATTTTAGTGGAATAGTTAACTATGTGTACAAGTTCAGTGGAGTTCAGTTTTAACAATATTATGTATAGCCGAATAGACAGATGGGCAGTCCCCTGGCTGACATTTTTGTGGGTTATTACGAATTGGTTTTGTTTAGCAAGGTTTGTAAACCCTCTACATATTTTAGATATGTGGATGACACCTTTACTACCTTTCCTTCTGATAGTAAAGCCATTGAGTTTTTCAACATGCTCAACTCTGTACACAATACCTTATCGTTTACTATGTAGGTTGAAAATGAACATAGTTTGCCCTTCTTGGACATCCTGATTGAGCGTGGTTGAGGAGGTTTTACCACTAGTGTTTATCGTAAACCTACCTTTACGGGCTTATATTTGAACTGGGTTTCGTTTGCACCTTTATCTAGAAAAGTTGGCCTTGTGCAAACCCTAGTTCATAGAGCTCTCAGGATTTGTTCTCCATGTAGACTGGACTACATCCGGGATATTTTTCTTGCCAATGGATACCCTAATGATTTTATTCAGCATTTTAATGGCAAAAAAGTTGAATAGTTTTATTCTGTGCATTAATTGCTGCTGGCTATGTGGGGCGAACTTCTTTACATTTAGAGATGTACCTTCTAAAATAAGACTTGGCAAAGTTAGCAGTAGTGGGCACACACCCTGTTCAACAATGGACTCTGCCATTGGCCAATACCTGGTTGAAAATCAAGTGTGTATCAAGTCCTATAACAATAAGTGGTTTACAGTTCTACATAGAGCTAATTCCAGGAATCATTTGAGGTTCTTAGAATCAGTCTCTATTTCTCTTAGGAACCCTTCCTTGTGCCAGCAGAAGGAGTTCTCTAAGACTCTTGAATTGCTGGGGGAAGTGAGTTAATGTTGCTCTATTTTTAATTATACATATTTCCCCTCCCTCGTTCAATTAAAATTTTATACGTGTCCCCTTCTCTGTCAACTCAATTGACTTTTTAATTTGACTGTATTAAAACTGCAACTAGTATACACTCTTTATTTATTCATCTAAGATAGATATTCTCCTCTTGGCCTTTTCCCTTTCTTTAATCTCTTTTCACAATTATAGTTTAAAAACAAATACCTACGATTTGTCCTGATGAGATGTTGGTCGAAAAGGCCTCAAGAAGCAATTTGTTCCTCATTTTCAAAACTGTATATAAATTTTGCACCCCAAAACTTCTGTTTTGTTTTTATATAAATATAAATAAATATACTTATAGTTCAAATGAACTACTAGCTATTTTGTCACATTAACTCAAATGTACTGGCTCTTTTGGGTCTAGCTATAATGTTGCACACTATTTTTGTATTTCATTACCATAACACTGTTGAAGTGTGTTTTTTTAACCAGATAATGTATTAGGATCTTGTGTCTCAAGTATTGTTATATTGCTTCTTGTCATCTCAGAATTATTATTGTGGTTATGAATTGTGCAACTTTTCTTTTAATACAGTTTGTTTACAGCAGAAATTCTCATCATAAAGATCAAGGTGAAAATGATAGAACCCAAGACTCACTCTAACCTTCTCTTCATGAAGATGGTTCAGAAGCACATACTCACTCACATCTTTTCATAAAGGTATTATCACATAAAATCAAACTGAGGCATCAATTAATAATCAAACAAAAGAAAAACATTTTTTTTTTTCTAATAATGATAATACAACTCACCAATGGAGTCGGGTAATGATTTGATATTATTACATGTGAGGTAAAGATCAGCCAGAGATATGCACCCTTCTATTGCGCTAGGTAGAGTCTCAAGACGGTTTTTTGATGCATCCATAAATATCAGCTGCTTTAAATTCCCCATTGCCTGCCAAGATGAAGTTGATAAAAAAAAAGGATCAGGATGAAATAAAATAATAAAATGAAGTTCAATAACACAGAAAAATCTATTCTATATTATATCACAAAATTTTCATGGAAGAATGCTCGACAAAAATTCTCATGAAAAATCTAAGTTAAATATTTTGCTAGATTTTACTTTAAAAAAAAAATGTGGGTGGTACAAAGCACATTTGATAGGTTTTGGTTAATCTTTTCTTAAATTTTACTTTTACTTTTATTAAATGTAAATTTCTTTCATTGTAGATCTAGCAGAAACTTTATCCTCAAGAGACAACATGTCAAAATCTAAAGGTTTCAAATCCAGCAAAGAGATAAGCTACTTTTCTTTAGAGATAAATTGCTCAACAGGATCTTGCATTAGTGTCACTAACCTTGATTGTTTATAAAATTTTCTTGACTATTTAAAAAATTTCTAAATTTCTATAATTTGAAACAATATACAAAGAAAAATTTTAGGAAATATTTAATAAAAAAAAGATTACTATAAATAGTGAATACTGTAATTTAGTAGTTTCAGAACTACTAATGGAGACAATTATCTTATTGATCACTCTTTTTGTATACCAAGTAAGTTGTCCTTCACAAAAATCAATAAAGTGGCATTTGGAAAATTTCCAGGGATTTATCGAGAAGTTAATGCTATCTCTGATATTAACTTCTGAGTTCATTGGAAACAAACAGATTTTTAGATTCACGTTATACTTACAGAAGATATTTTCTCAATTTTATTTTGATCACACCAAAGTTCCAACAAATTAACCAAGCCTCCAATAGCTTCAGGCTGTAAAACAGAAAGTCAAGCGACATTCATATTTAAAACAATCAAATAGGCTAAAAATAAAATACCTAAAACTTCATAAACAAAAACTATTTTGATAAACTATTGGAAACAAATCATTTATGAAATAAATGAATATCTTTTATAACAATGAAAGGAATCAAAATATTCAGAGTTTTGAAAACATCCATCAAAACTTATGAAATATTTCATAGGGTTTTCTTAAATCCTGATATTTATTCCTCAGCGGAGAGATTCCACGGTGGAGTGATTCTCATTCAGGGTCCACAGGACTTGTTTGAAGAGATTTGGGAGAGAGATTTTTTTTTTGTTGGAGAATAGATATTTGGTAACTTTGTGAAATAACACAAGAAAGACATTTAAGTTCCAACCCTGTAGGAAACTGCAAATAAAAGATATATATTTTCTTAGAACAGACTTTGTTGTTTCCTTTATATTTTGTGAACCAGCGACGACCCATTGGCCCTTCCCTGCACCCCCCCCGCGGCTGGTCCACAACATCAAACAGGTATGTCTGTCTTTAGGTAGCCATCCATCAGTTAGTAATGGTTAGTCACTTAGAAATAGCATATTTGGAGTTAGAAAAGTTCTTAAGTTAATTGACTAAAAGTTTCTTTTAAACAATTCTACTAGTTTTCTAAAAGTATTATTATTTGGACTATTTTCCTAATCAATATTATTTTCTTTCTCGCAACAAAATAGTTTGAATAATACTTTTAGATTTCCTCATATCTCTTCTCAAGGATTTCAAACTGAAAAAGAAAATAATATGGATGAGGAAAATAATTTGAATAATACTTTTAGAATTCATCATACCTCATCTGAAAGTGAGAAAGAAAATAATATGGATGAGGAATATAATTTGAATAATACTTTTAGAATTCATCATACTTCATCTCAAGGGATTTGAAAAAAAAATGATAAAAAATAATGCTACCAGTATTTTTGATTCTGATTTTATTAGAAAATGTTAACCCACTTTAAGCAGAGAACATAATCTCCAAAATTTAGATATTTTTCTAAAACAAAAAAAATTCCATGGATAAAATATGAAAATTGAATTAAATATTTTATATAATGTTATTCTGCTAATGTTAAAGATCTAAAATGAAACAATTAAAGAAAGTGAAGCCATAAAAATCCTCAAGTTGACTTAGAAGCCTGAAATCAAGTGAACTGAAAAAAAGATAATGGAGTTCATATATTAAATTTAAAGCAATTTCTCTACTAAAAAGAATAATTAAGCAGGTTCCTGTCAAAGACTCCATTTAAGCCAGAGATTATGAATGAAGAATCTCTGAATTGACTTACCAATTCTGTCAGTGCATTATTACCAACATCTAATCGTTCCAACTCAACTAGGCGGGAAAATGATTTTGGTAAAGTTTTCAGATGGTTTTCTCGAATCTCAAGAATTTTCAGTTTGCTAAGTCTATAAAATTTTCAAAAGTAAAAACAAATAAAAAAAGGATAATAGATTGTATACAAGATTTGAATAATAGTAATATTAAATAAGCAAAGTAATAAGCCTTTAATCAGAAAGTTTCATCCATAACCTTTTATATTATTATTGAACTCTAAATTTATTTATTTTTATAAAAATCTTTATCTATTTAAAATCTGTATAAAAAAGAGATAAGTATATGCATTATTTAGGATTTATTATGAAATTATGACATCTCAGTGGCCATGGAAATTTTATCTGATACTAATTGGGTTTTTTTTAATACAATTAAAGAATTTTTATACAATTTGTTTTTGAATACAATTAAAGATTAAAATTGAAATTATAAAGAATTTGATACTCAATTTGTTTTTAATTGATAAAAAAAAATAAGAACACTGAATGGAATTTAATTTTTTTCTCTTTTTGTAACTTTGAGAATTGTCATTTTTTTTTTTCAAAAAATAAATCATAGCTCAAAGATGCCTTTAGAAAGTGTACAAAGATTTTTCTCAATGGATAATTTTATTATTATAGCAATCAAATTTTGGCTTTGAACCTACCTTCCAAAATTACCGGGAAGATAATCTAAAAACGTATCATTTAAATAAAGCTCCCGTAAATTTAAAAGTTGTGTTATACCATCCGGGATTCTGAAATGAAGAAAAATTATCGTTTGAGGAAAAATTGATAAAAACAAAATTTTAATTGGGATGTACATGTGAATTTCTTATTCCCAGGAAACTTGCCAATGAACATGCATAGGTTCAATGGTTGAGCTGGCTCAACCTGCAAAGGCCAGTATGCCAACCCAACCACACACACAAACACACACACACACACACACACACAATAGGATAGATAAATAACAGGGATTATTGTATGAAAAAGGAAAAGTACAGAGAATCTATAATGTACGTCGAAACAGATTTGAAAGGGAGGTCGATAATCGTACTTCCTACTTCAAAACTTCTTAATATCTCTCAATCTCCACCCCACCCTCTAGCATCTCTGTGACCATTTTTATTATGGCTGGTGAATCAACTGTCGGATGTTTATAATGTTCCATTATAACAATAAGAAATTTTAGAATTTATTATGTAAATTAGCTGTGTTATCTATGATGAAAATTTGTATTTCTAAGTAGTACTTAGATAGATTCTAATATGTGTTGATGCATTTGGATTGATATATAGTTAATTTAACTTAGATTAAGTTGGATTTAGACATTAAAAATAAATGAACTACTAATTAAGATTAAGTAATCTTTGAGAACATTATGAAAAGGATTCAAGACAATTGAATCTAAGACTTAAATCTTTGATTACAGGAACAATAAAAGATAAAAGAAACAAAAAGAAAAGGAAGATAAGACAAAATTGAAGGAAAAAACAGAAATAATTAAAAGACTCTAAAAACAGATGGACAAAAAGAGAAAAGAAAATTTCAAGAAAATAGTATTGAATGGATTATTTGATTAATTAATTTTCTTGGTTGTATTTTAATTGGATCTGTTTAAGCCTATACAACTTATATATATATACTGTATGTATATAAGATTCGACGTACAACAGAATTTTAATACAATGAGGCCTAAGTGGGGCATATTCATTTTATTTAAAGAGATCAATTTAAAAAAAAAGAAAAAAAGGAGCAATTTTTTTTTTTTAAATAAAAAAATTATTTCGGAGGGGGAACTCAAAGTACTTTTCACTCACCGATTATCATCAGGAGTAATGTCGGAACATGAAGTTAAAACATAATGGACAATAAGTGACGATTAAAAAAAAAAAAAAATTATATATCTAATACAATTTGAGGGAATCGCCCAAAACACGTTCAAGGAACATAGGTGGTCCATCTGTTTGCAAAGGCCGACTTTGCTCATTCAATTTAAAGAAAAATAACTCAGTATTTGGAAGATTGTTAAACAGTTGCAAAAAATAAGTGTTTGATTATTTTTAGTCACCCCTTGGAAAAATCAATCACAAATGAGACTGTATTACTCTCAACGTAGAGCCCTAACCAGTTATAACTAATTAATTTGATTCTCCCAATTCAAGGAATTCAGGAATGCAATTTTTAAGTCTTAAACTGTACATCTCACTATGTCAAAAAGTGGAGACTTCTTCAAAGTCTAAAAGTCTGTAGTTTAATTCACCAGTCTACAACAAGACACTAGTCTATCAACAGACCTTACTTCAACTAGGCTGAGATTCATTTGTATATTTGAAACCAGGGTAGATTGAGCAAATAGTAGATTTATATATTTTCCAATATTAATTGCTTATAAGTTAGCTTAAGAGAATAAAAATAGATTGAACCTTTCACCCTTGAAAAGCAGAACTATTACACCATCTGGAAAACCTTTCATTATATCAACAAACAATTTAATTAAGTAACAGACTTTTTCTTCCAGTTCAATATATATTTAGAGAAATGGTCTCATAATTAAATTGTCATTAAGTCAATTTGCAATAATACTAGGTAAATATTAGTTTCCAGTTACTTTTTAGAAAGTTATGAATTTTGTTTTAGGTCTGATATCAGTCAAATATACTCCCTACATTTTGAAATAGTTTGTGCACAGTCAGAAAATATCAGTGTTTTAGTGCTTTGTCTCCCACCTTTTTGTGTTTCATATAATAAACCATAATTTAGAGTGTGTTGAATTAAAAATAAACTGTTTTTGATGAATAAAGTCATTGATGAATATAATATATGCATGTTTCCTTTGCAACTACAATTTAATGATTCTTTAAACTACTCACAGTGACTAAACAAATACAGAAAATATAGATGATGCCAATGTGGAATCTAAAAATAGTAGTGACAATAGAGAGTTAACAAATTTTAAATGAAGAGCAGTCTTACAAGCACAACTAGAGAGGTTCAAAGAGCATATTCTAAAATGGCATGCAATTAAAGATGTTGTAGCAACATACAGAATTAGAAGAAATACTGTAGGGAGAATTTTGGTAATATTGAATTCATTACCAGCTTCGAACAGTCCAAATCTGAATGTGCTCGAGCAAGGTTTCTCCAATGGAATCCAATCCATTCAGCACAAAAGGTTCCAATGAATGAAGAGGATTTAATTCAAGTGGTGGAAGAAAACTTTCAGGCATTGCAAAGATAGAAGTTGAACAACATTTTCCTGATTTTACAGCAGACTAATTATTTTGTCTAATGGTGGCAATAATTACAAGCTCCAGCTAAAAAGAAAAGGAAAACTTCCTACTTCAATTTTGATTCCGGAAGATTTGAAACGAAAACTAACATGTATTGAATAAATACATTATGGCATTTGGTAGTTACTTTTATTATTTTTATTTATTTGTACATTGTAAATATAATGTATTCCTGCAATTCTAAAATTATAAGATTAATCTGTATTTTCATTCAAAAATCTTGTCTCATCACATTTTAAAGTTGAGTACACCAAGTATTTCCAATCAAATTCAAAATTTCTATGCACCAACTAATTCCAAACAGAGGGAGTAAAAGATAGTTCCTCCATTAAATAAACATAATGGTTGATATACTATAAAACAGAAAAAAATATAAATTTGATTAATTAGATTTTAAGTGTTTGACTATATTAACCAAAAAGTTCATTAAGCAACACAGTTTATTTTCATTTATTTTTTCATTACTTTTTTTTCAGTTTTTAGACTTCATTTCTATATTTTCTTAATTAACAAAATCACAATTGGTAATTTTCAAAAAAGAGCTTCATAAGATTTTGTTGACATTAGTCCTAATCAATGGTTAATGAACTGAATTCTATTTTGAAGCTATTTACTTTGACTCCCTAATTATTTTACTTGTGTTTTCTAAATTATTCTATCAATATAGCTATGAACTCAACAATATAACAATGCAACACTTTCTCAGGATGAAAAGAACAATCTTAAAAAATGATGAACACATGAATTCTGCTGATGAACAATGTTCACTATTGTTCATGAGTAGAAAATAAATCAAAATAGTAAAACCAATCATTTCTCCAACACAACCTTATAGACAATTCCTAAAACGGAAGCATAGATATATATTCACCTTCTATATCTAAAATGGATTGAATCAGTGATAGGGCAATGTATGACAATGTATGACAGAGCATATAAAACTAGCCTTGTGCTACATTTGGGATTCATACTAAAAATGAATTATTCTTTCACTCTAAATTGTCTAGAGAATCAAAACCAATTTTAATCTAAAATAAGTTACTTATCAGTTTAAAATGATTTATAAATTTTTGACAAATTTCCAACTATCATCCCTCTTTTCATTTTTTTTTTAATAATCAGAATATGATGTTATGAATTATTAAGCCTCATCTCAAAAATATAAACAACTAATATTAGCTTTTTTATTTGTTAGTGATTTCATGTCAGAACTATTTTTGTAAATAATATTTTTGTTGTAATATAGACAGATAAAAGAAGAGTGCCATGTAACACAATGCTGGAAGAAACCAGTGGATTCATAGCTTTTCCGAGGACATCATCTGAAAGTGATTATAACAAACTGACAAGTTTAAATCTTATAGCCCAAAACGCTAATTCTAATAAACAAAAACTTTGCAGTCCATGAAAAAGTTGAGCATAGGCGGATGATCGTGAAAGTGCAAAATTGAAACTTACTTGCCCAAGGGATTGATACTGGCTTCCAATGTCTTGAGGTGTTTACAAGCTTTGATGTTATCTGGTAGATCAATGATACCTGGAAATGAGGAGTAAAAAAAAAAAATTATAAAACTTTAGAAAAGTCAGTAGAAATTGTAAAATTTGCATCTACTAAAAAAAAATAACATACACCTGGAACCACTTTTCAAAAATCACGTTTTTCCAGACACTATA
>JAYKTE010068434.1:0-14415 GCA_036873565.1 Xipholeptos notoides
AGATTGATATTCCATAAAAAGACAAAACCAAACCAAAAAGAAAGACGTTTATCTATATAATGATTGTTCTTGGTATTAAATGAATAAAAAGGGTTGATATGCTTTATAACAAACCCAACCCAACCAAACTCAACCCACAATAACCATAAAATCATCCCCTTTATTCACACAGCAGTCATCATAGTTATCATGATTGTTATTATCATCAATCTATCCAATTATAGTACTGTTAATACTACTATATTTGCCATAATTCTTATCACAACTTTCACTGCTACACTAACAATTAATTTGGCTTCAACTATGATCAGCATTTTCATTAGTATTACTACCATAACATTTATTAATACTGACATCCAAACATCATTGTTACTTATATCATCATCATTATCATCATTCCAACTAATCTCATTATCATTCATAACTCTTTTATTCATCATCATCATCATCATCCCCATCATCATCATCATCATCATCATCATTGCATCTGGTATTATCATCATCACCACTGTCATCATTATCATTGATATTACTGTATTGTCATCTCCACTGTCATCATCATCATTCCAACTAGCCTCATTATCATTCATGACTCTTTTATACTTAATCACATTTAATCATATTTCATCATTACAGTCATCATTATCAGTGCCATCATTATACTATCATCGCTACTGTCACCATCACCACCATCAGCATCATCATAATAACCACCACTGCCATATTTTCCACCTCTATCATAAGCATCAGCACTATTATCTTGACTCTCATCAACATCATCAATACAATTACCTGACTGCTTTACCAAAACCACTACCACCACCACCACCACTACTAACACTGCCATCACCACTACCATTGTTATCATCACCGACATCATTAGAAATGAATTTCTGTTTTTTCCATAATGAATATATAATCTGCAAAACAAATGAACAAATGCAAACAGTTGTAATTAGTTTTCTCTTTTGGGGCAGATTCTGTCTCTCTTTCCTCAGTTCTTGACTCAAGAGTTGATGAACCAAACACAAAAATAACAGAAAAGAAGATGAAGAAGAAGAAGAAGAAGAAGAAGAAGAAGAAGACAAAGATTGAGAAGAAGATTAAGAAGAAGAAGATTGGGAAGAAGAAGAAATTAACCAATCAAGTTTTGTTGTTTTGGACATAAAAGGTGCTTAAAGAAAAAATATCTTTTATTATTTGCTTTTGTTTTTCCTTTAGCCTTTTTTTTATTTCTTATCCTTTTTTAGGTTTCTTCTGATATGATTTTTTCTATTGTATCTCAGTTTGTTTCTTTTTTAGTTTCTTATGAAATGTCCAGTTTTGAAGATTATGTCTTCATTCTATATCGTTTGTTGAAACAAAAAAACAACAAGAAACAAAAGTTTTCATGTAGAAGCGTTTTTTGTCTCTTTCTTATTAAAACGAGAAATGCAAAAAAAAAAAATTGGAAATGGTGAATGTTTGAAAAACTCCATGAAGTTCATTCACTCAACTAATAAACATAGTATTTCAAAATTGTTTTTAAAACCAAGTATGTTGATTCCAGATGTTAATTTTGTTTCCGCAATTTCAATCATCTTATTTCAAAAGTAGATATTTCCTCCACTCAATTCTACTCTTTCTGATGACAAACACATTTCCTTTAATTTTTGGAGGTATTTCACTCTTAATATAAACTGAATAAATTTAATTATCCTTTTGCACATAGATTGGTTTGGTTTAGTTTGTTTTATGGCATATCAACCATTTTAGGTCATTTAATGCCGAGAACAATCATTTTTGGTAAACATTAGTTTTTGTCCACACTTAGTTTTGTGAAAAACACAATTTGCGCTATTTAACCCATAGCTGGGGAGATTCATACCTTTCCAAGAGTATTAGTCGGAATATGGCTGCAAATGGAACAACTGGGGTTCGAACTCACATACTACGATTCCAAAGTCTGACTGCTAATCCACTGGACCAAATCGACTTTCCCTTTGTATATAGATGGATCTATGGCATATAAATGAACCATTATCATTTCTTCTATTTCTTTTAGCATCTATGGGAGCTGTTCTAAAAGTAATGCCTACAATTGTTTATATATGAGGTTTGTTCCAAAAGTAATGCCTCTTATTTTTTAATTCCATCAAAAGGGATTGCAAATTGCTTGTGATGATGGCTGTACTTATGCATTCATAACCTGGAAGTTTCATTTCTCTATTGCAGATATTGATGGTGTGAGACTAAGAAAGCAATCCCTGTCATGGATGTGCATCAGAAGCAGGCATGTATCATTGAATTCCTCCATGCAAAGAAATTGAACCAATCAATATCAACTGGAGCATGTAGAATGTTTAGGAAGCTAATGCAGTTGATGTCAGTACAATTAGAAACTTGGTTTGTCGATTTCAGAATGGAGATGGAGATGTGAGTGACAAAGTAAATTCCAGATGTGAAAATCAACTGCCTTTTTCATCGCTGGCAAAATTGCATTGAGAATGGTAATGACTATGTAGAAAAATAAATTCTAAAGCCCAAAGGTCACTTGTTATAGTGGTACCACTCCTGTTTTCATAATTTTTCAACTTTTAAAAAATAACTTTAAAAGATGCGTGGCATTACTTTTGGAATGATCCTCATAATTCTAACAAATTGTAAATGGCAAATAAATAAAATCACATAAATTGCTACGTTTGAAAACATCAACTAAAAATCTTTAGTGTAGTTGTATGATGGACTCTTTGTAGCTATCAGTTGGTCATAAATGAAAAGATGGATGCTTCATACTGATGTCACAGCATTTGATCAATGAAACAAAGAAATACATTTCTATATAAATGTATCATTTGAGAAAGAATTGAGTTCTTGTAAATGGATATCCCCCTTCACGTCGATTTTGAAGTATGGGCGTCATCAAACCATATATGGTTGTCAGATAGGTTACACAGAGATTTGTTTAGAGTGGTGAAGGCTTGTGTAGGACCATCCACACTTCTTGTAACTGCCGATAACACATAGTCGGTGCAAGGTATGCCACAGACCACATGAACAACAGACCTCAGGTTTTACTTCAGAATTTTCCTTCTCCTAGATGCGAACATGTATATATATAAAATATAAAATAAATACCAACAAACGTTCACAGCTCCAATTATTTACCACTTTCTATCTATCCATTTCTTTCGTTGGAACAACCATTTTACTAATTTTGAATATCCTATATATATATATATATATATACCAGGGATTTCTTACTCTAATACTACATACCATTCTTTTGGATATCAGCCTTGATGATGTTTTGTAAATAAGGATATTTACCGTTAATTTGTAAACTGTCAAAAGATATCAAACTATGATTAAGTGTATTGTAAAAGGTAAACCGCAAAATGTGCAATTATGAACACATAACCATGTGGTAGGCTAGTTGTTCAAACATTCGCTTCGCATGACATGGTCAACAGGTTCAAACCCTATTTGGGATTTGAAATAATAATAACTTCGCTTGTCACTTATGAGATTCAATCAGATCGAAACAGCCGTCTGGCATTTTGTTGTTAATTCTGCAAGAATTTGTATTTAATTATAACGCTATCAATTAATTCATTTGCTCGATCCAATATGCCTCAACACCCCGTAAAAAATCACGTGTATGTATGTGTCAGTATATGCCAACAAACACGATCGAAGAGAGAGCAGGAACTTTCAGTTAGACACTGGTCTCGCTCGTTGGATTGGGTAAGAAAACAATATAAAAAAAAACATTCAGCTAACCTTTGTCGTCGTCATTGACAACGTAAATATATTTAAAACAAAAATAGAAGGGAAACAATATCAAAATTTTAAAATATCAGTTAGCCTTTATTGTCGCCATTCACAACGTAAACATCTTTTAAAAAAATAAAGACGTTCAATATTAAACAGGGATGGACGTTTTATTTTCTTTCTCCCACATTTCCTGTTAACGATGCCGTATAAGCGAAACATATATCCTGATATTGATTAAAAAACAACAAAATTATTCCTATTTGTCTTTTTTACTATTATATATATATGTGTGTCTGTGTGTGCGTGCGTCTGTGTGTGAGTGTGTGGTTTCAGATTTAATAAGTACATTGATTTATCGGTTGAATTTTTTTTTTGATAGATTTTTTTTCTTCGGTTATGTGAGTGGGGTAGTGAAATAGTGATTTTAGGGTTTAGTTTAGAATTTTGAACTTCTCAACATAATACTTCTTTCATTAAAGACAGTGATAAAATTTCAAAAGATGTATTCTTTAGACTCAATTTTCAAACAATTTACTTCACTGTGATATCTGTAATTAGGTTGTAATATTAATTGGTAAATTGGGATTGGATGATTGATACATATCAATGAAAGAAATCATATTATACATCTCTATCTTTTTATTTATCCATCTAACTATCTCTCACACATACATACTCATATATATTCAAACTTTTCCACATAGTTACATGAGAATATTATTTTAGATCATTTGATGGCTTCAAGAAAGTAAAGCCAGTAATACTATTTTTAAAGGGTATACTATGAAAAGAAATAAAAAATATGTATTAGGAATTAAAAATAAACGAAGTTATACCTGTAATAAACAATTTGAAAATTCAAATGCATTTGAATTATTTCCTTTTTATTTTTGTATTAAATATTTTATAATATTTAAGATGCATGTGTGGTTTACAATTTTTTCAGATGTGTTTCTATATGTATGTGTGCACGTACGTGTACTAACTGAAAGCAAAGTTTTCTTCATTTACCCGATGCTCGAGATTTAAATTACTAAAATTTATAGCTAATTTCCGTGACTTAATACAGTTCGTGATAATGGTGATATATCTGCAATGTTTTGGGAATTATGCATGATGTCATGTGATTTTTATTGCAATTCTTTTATTTTCTACACAAAAATACAGCCTGCGTCTATTTATCAAAAGTGATTTTTTTGGTAGATTTCAAATTAATAAAAAATATGAGTGGATGATTAAGAAATTAAATTAAATCTTAAATAATGACATCTGAAAATACATTTAATTTTTTACTTTGAATAGTAATTGAATTCCTATATATAAAATCTTTGTGAATAATAGCTTTTATAAAATTTTATTTTAATGAATAATAAATTGTACTAAGGTCCTTACATGTTTTTTTAAACTGTTATCACGTGATATATTTTTAACAGTAGCCATAATTTGGTTTCAAAATCTAATTCAATGCTGTCACTCCAAAGTTATTTGTTAAAAGAACAAAAAAGAAAAAAGAAAGAAAGCAAATGACTTAATGTACACTTGTAGCGTTAATTTTCCTTTCTATGTCCTGTTTACATGGAACAAAAGCCAAAAAAAAACGCCACGAAACGGATGTGCACCCGAAACTAGCAGAAACTCACCTTGCTACCAGAAGCCTCTTAATTATTTCTTTGAGAAAGAGGTCAAAGATATGCCAGCCTGTTCATTCCACGATTGAGTGGAACCTAATATCCCCATTCATTCAACATACATCAACGTATGGTCAAATCACGTTGGAAACGCTGGTTCCTGTCAGATCACCCAAGATAAGCAACATAGAGCCTGATCAGTAATAAGATGGATGACCAGTTAGGAATACTAGGGACTGTACCAGGCCTGTCAGTGGTTTTTGGCTTGAGCAGTCGAATCCATTAAGGATTCGAACTGAAAGATGTGCCCTCTTCCCCACCGACCAAGTGAGCTTCAAATAAAGTTACCCCTTAGGGTGAGGACTGGGTATTTCTGGATACCCTGATATTGCAAAATTACTATAAACTACGTGAAGACTGATCTGGGGGGAGTAAGTAGTGGTTTTCCTGTTATGCAACAATAACGTACATCAACTCTGTTCCATATATTACACTGGAGAACTTATTAAAATAACCTAAAGCATTGACAGTTGAATAAATGAAATGAAATTTTCAAACCCACATTGTTTTGGTTTAGCAATGAATCATCCTCGGAGTCTTGATTTGTGTTGTATAAAAATAAGTAGGCAGAAAATGTGATAAAAAAAGATGAAATTAAGGTATTATGTAGTTTTTTTTTATTATTTTGTTTACAAAAAAAAGGTTCTTACATAAAGGAAATCAACTCTTTAAGAAATATGCAGTTATATTTTTTGGTAACTTTGTCAATTCATTTTAGAGCTTCTGGGGATTTAATTCATAGTTTGAATACATACTTTTACATATAATCATATTTGATGGTTGATGTAAACAAAATACATGGAAATGAAAAGAAACTGGCTCAATGCTGCTAGTTATAATGTATAAACAATTAATGCATAGTTTCAAGACTTACTTTCCAGAATATTGTATTAGGAGTGGAAATATATCTATTCTGAAAAACAAAAGATCTGATAGGTTCGACGAGTTTCATTGTTTACTGTGGCTGCTCCTGCAGAAATAAGAGTCAAAATATAGCCTTTCACGACTTAATTTTTTTCCAGATTATTTTTCCCAAAATAAACAAAACAGCGAATGAAGTAGAAAGAATGGCACCCAAGTCACTAGATTTAAATCTCGTCAACAGTAAAGAGAGAATTTATGCACTGAGGAGTTTCCTATGTGCTAGTAACAGAGATGAAGCTTCAGGTAGGATGTGGTTAACCTAACAACACTAGGTCACTACGTTCGTTACATAAAAGCGCACAACTAAGCTACAAGTACTCTAAATCTCAAATGCCAAAGTTTCAGCATCCAATTTGTAATATAAGCTTCAATTAGCATTAATTAATACAACTAAATTTCGCTTAAGAAAAGTTACAGAAAATTTTCTTATGATTTTATTCACAAACTTTTCAAAAATTTCCACCCACCGCTTTTATAGACAATTAAAAGTTATTACATTTATTGCTCGGCTGTAAGCATAACACCTATTTTGACACTGTACACCCAGCTTAAAAAGCCAGCAACTCACTCAATTAGTGTGATATAGTTAAAATACTAGTATCTACTAAATACAATTATACGAAGAAATCCAATTCATATATTAGTATACGTCTTCAGTGGAATAATTAGCTTGTAGAATTCTGACATATGTCCACTTATATATTCAACACTTTTCGATTACAAGTCAAAGATGAAAACCATAAATCAAATGATTCGAACTCTTATTCTCATCGTTATTGATACATTAACAAAATTGAATTGGCCTTTGTTAAATGGGATTCTCGTATCATTATCATTTGAACTTGTATTTTCATTTTTGTTAGAATAACAAGGTTTTCGTCGAGGTGTATCTCGGCCTTCTTCAGCTTTCATACCAAATTCCTGTTAAGTAACTTTCAAGAGATTGATAGATCGTTTGAAACAAGAAAACAAACAAACAACCATAGAAAACTCTGGAGGCTTGTCAGAACTGCTTACCCAACCCTTTACTCAATCCATTGGGGTAGTATACTATTCACATTAAGTCCAACAACAACAACTTTGGAATCTATCAACCAATACTAAGTATTCTTAGCAATTTCTGCTGGCAGCCAGGAATCGAACTCGCAGTTTCTAGATTAAGGCAACTTTGAGCTTACATAAACCAATGCCTATAACCCTTGTGTCACGTGTCAGGAAGAGACTGGAGAGTAAATTTTCGTGCCCTTTAGAACGCTACTGATTTGGACATAAAGCTTCCTAAGTTCAAGTAAACTTTATAGTTTAGTTTAGTTCTTACTGCATATCAACCCTTTTCGGCCATTTAATGCCGTTAATAATTTTTCCGGTAAACGGTCTTTTTTTTCTATACATAGTTTATGAATAAAGCCAGCTGCACTATTTAAGGACTTATACCTTTCTCAACTGTATCACTTCTACTGAGAACATAGACGGAAAGACTGGGATTTGAACTCGCGCATTACCATTTCCACATCCGAATGTTTATTGAATGTCCTAAGTGGACCTCTCCACATCTTTATAGATGAAAATAGAGAAGTTTGACGAAGGAGGCAGAGGAAGAGGATCAAAAGTCATTTCACAAAATTCCGACAAGCAAAAACGAAGACTAAAGTTCTTTTTTCCAAAATATATTTGTTCAAAATAATATTCCATTGGACAATGACTAGGAAACGATTGAACACTTTTGGATCTCTATATAAACACATGTCACTCCGTTGATGAACTTTTTCAATTTATCACTGAACAATTTCCTTCCGGTAAATTTAAGTAATAAAATATTAGTAATACATTTTTATCGCTACGACCGTTATCAATCTTTGATCTCTTTAAGATAAAATATTCCTGTTGTCGCAGAAGCATTTGATCGAATATCATCTCTTTAATTTTGGCTTCGCTTACAATAAAATGAATCAGAGGAAACGCTAGCGAGGTTTTCAATGGGAAACTGATCATTATCATTCGCAAAGTTCAATAAAAACACGCGATCCGTCCTTTCTATTCGAAATTGGTTTTCTTGAGAAATTTGAAAAGAATATAAAAAGCATTAATTCTTCCACCAATACTCAGATATTTATTCTAAATTATTCCGAAAAGCAAATTTATATGTCAAGTACACATGTCCAACCCATGTTTTGAATTGTTGTGCAGCTCCAGTTAATAATTGTTAACACTTTCCCTGATACACTTTCGCGCGCTTCTACGCCCATCTGGTCAGCCATCTTTAAAGAAAATGCCATATTCCAACCAATATACTTTATTATACAGAAAACTGGCACCATTGTGTTTTACAACATTCCATTTTCATAACCACTACGCGACTCTGAAACAAATACTATTTTCAATTTAGATACGAAAATACCATGACGAAGAGAAAAATCGAGCTTTACTTTTAATTTGCATATTAGAACGGTTATAATTTATCATATTTTACGATAAATGGCGCAACGAGTCACTCATACCAGTGATATGTGAAAAAACGTAGGGTTTCCGTAACGAACTCCGTTATTAGCAGCGAAAGTGTTGACATATTTAGATAAAATTTGGGAACATGAATGTCACATCGCAACGTTAATCTATTTCATATAACAATTATAATGTGTCATATTTGGTTTAATGAGGTTAAATAGCTTCGAATAATATTGCAATAGAGGGTTGCAACGGTAAAAGGGTAGAATAAAATAATATCATTAAATTTAAATGAAAGGAAATTGATAATCAATGATTTCCCAACTCAAAAATATGTAGCTTAACAATATCATATATTTCAGAGGTAGATGGAAACAGAGTCATAAACAATACATGACTCCGGGCACAAAGATACTTTGCTATATGTCAAAACTGTGTAGGTCCTTTTCTTTCTTTTTCCAATTCCTCTCATAATTAAAACTTACAGGGATATGCTGCAGACCAAAAGATCTATATGAGATTTTTCATTCTGTGACACTACAGTTTTAAATGAAAAATATAGACAAAATAATGCCAATACTCCCCTGAACATCATATACTCTTTTCCCCAAACGCAGATGTTGCATATTTGTGAGAAGGTAAAAGCTATATAATCTTTGCTATATCTCTAACCTGTGCTGGTTCTTTTTTCTTTTATTTTTAATTGTTTTTATAATCAAACATTTGCAGTGTTATGCTGCAGGACCAAAGATCTATATAAGATTTATAATTCCCTGACCCTAAGGATTTGAAAGAAAACATGCACACTCATGTCAATACTTCCCTGAACACCGTACACTATACCTCAAACAAAGATGTTGCACATTTTTGAGAAGTTAGTAACAACATAATCTTAATAAAACAACCAATGATGGCAGTGAATATTGTCGCTGTAAAAAAAATGAATTGTATTTGGTCAGATTTGGATACAGAGCTAGCCAAAATTTCAACATCCAATTTGTCGATTTAGATTGAAATGACATATTAATGCAACCACATTTCGCTTGGTGAAATTAAGGGTGGCATCTTAGGATTTTATCAACAATATTTTTAAAAGAATTACACCCACCGCTTTAAAGACCATTAAAATTTGGGTTTTTTTCTCGATAATATGGCTTAGGTATTGGTTGATCATTTTTAAGAGTTTGGTAGTTTATTTATTTTAGTGTCAAATATTCAGCAAAACTGACTTAAGTGTGTACTGGAGAATAAATCGTTCTTATATGAAAATTATCCAACAGAAAATCATACAAAAGTCTGTATCATTATGCATTTCATATACTTTCTTTCTTCAATAATTTTTTTTCTGTGAACTCCCAGTTCTTGCTGTTTGTAAATTCTTTGTTTTGTGTGTATCTTTTCGAGGTAATAATCAAATGTCCAAATAAATCGTAGAGCACGGCCATTTATTCGTTGTATCATTCTTTGAAAGTCTCAAAGCTTTCAAGTGTCTTTATTTTACAAATCTTTATGTTTTCCGAAAATATTCTTAAACCTGTCAATTTTTTATGATTTTTGCCATCTTATTTTGTATTGTCATGGCACCGACAATGTTAGAAAACCATTTTCCTCAGTTGGGAACTTCTGTTCATTGTTTTTTCGACACCACCAGAAGTTCAAGCGGAACCGTTCGTTGATGAAAACGTAAATAAAAGGATTGATGCAGGCGTTCCCGAATGCAAATAGTGAACAAGTAAACAGCATCCAAGAATGCATATTGAAATGTTCCTCCATGCCATCGTGCTGGATACCGATAAAAGCGATGAAGATGGGCAACCACATGAAGAAGAACAGAAGTACCAGAAGAACAAGGATCCGAATGACACGGTAGCTACGGATATTACGGATTTTGACACCAGAAGTCTGGTACCGCGATATGACGATGTCACTTACGCTTTGTTTGGATCTACTTTCATTGCGGTCAATTGTCTTCCTCGATTCCCAGAACGTTTCAAAAACCTTGTAATAATTATACGACATTATTGATAAGGGCATGAAGAAGCCAACAACAAATAGCAAGGCCACAAACACAATTGATATTTTAATAGTTTCGTGTTTTGGCCAAATTAACGTGCAGATCTGTATTGTGGTATCACCATAAGAAATAGACTTAACAAAAAAATAAACAGCCATAGGCGTCGAGATGCCGAAGGAAAATATCCAAACAATAAAAATAATACCTAAAGCCATTTTAACTGTGATCCGGCATGAGGTCGGTTTTACAATACAGATAAAGCGATCAATGCTTATGACTGTCATTGTCCATATGACTGCAAACATACAAACGAATTCAAGGTAGACAAGCATACTGCATATAAACTCACCAAGGATCCACGTTTCGGTGACGCGTATAGTGGCTATAATGGGACAACCAGTAGTGAAGAGGATGTCTGCCACTGCTAGGTTTGCTATGAGACAGTTTGTGACGGTTTTTAATTGGTTCACTCGTATAACTCGTACTATGATAATCACATTGGTAACTATAGAAATAGTAAAAATGATACCGAGGATAATGGCTTCTAAAATACCGACCCATATCCAAGGACGGTCGAACTCAGAAAAAAAGGAAAAATAACTTCGATTACCCCAACCATATTTGTTGTCTACTCCATAAAAGTATGAAGAGTTGAGAGAATGTTTCATTTTCATGTTGGTTATTTTGATTTTTGATATGTTATTTGTTCCTCTTTGGATTATTTATTTTTGTCATTTAATATCAAGCAATGTGAGACTAAATTTCTTGCAGGAGACTAGATTAAGTAATCATCATTTAAACCCTTTTTCAAAATAATTGCAGTAGTTTGTTCTTGTTTTTCACTTTGTATTTTGTTTTTTCTCCTTTTTTGTAGATATATTCCAGCTTTTATATGCGTGCGTCTTCGTTCGTTTTGAATTATAAATGCTCACTACCTTATTATGCCTTCATGATTTTTTGTTTTTTTTTCTTTTTTTCTTTGTTTATAGTTGAAGATGCTGATACGCTGGTAAAACCTCAGAAAATAAAAGTATCCGGCAAGCACGATTCCGAAAGATCTAAATCACTTGTTCTTAAAGAATGTCGTAACTCCAATGATGAATCAGGGATTATTTGAGCCTGAAAAATAAAATAAATGATGTTACTCATTAAGGTTAATGAACTAAAAATCAATAATTATAAAAATATCTTATATATATAATAATTATATATAAATACATTTTTTTCTAAAATATCTAAAACATATATATATACACATTCTAAACAGAAAAAGAAAGCAATTGTTTTAACTTCATACTAAAAAAAACGCTATATACTCAAACAATTTAATGCCCGAAATTAATCATGATATAAATTTTTTCTTCCGTAAACAAATTGCTAGAATATCTAACGAGACTTACTTTATTCAGTTTTTCATCTAGATCTGCTGTAGTGCTTTTGTACGCAATTCATCAGTGTTAGTAGCATAATCTTTTGTTTTTGTTTTTTTTATTCATTCAAATTTATTTGTCTGTTAATACTGCCCTGAAATACCTGTTTAGATGGAAAACATACAATAGTCACTGTTAGGTAGCTAAGTTGGAGGAATGGTAACAGTTTGAATACTTGAATCGTTTCAGAGGAGTTCAAATGCTAGCAAAAACCCTTAGATTCCTTTTCAGCTGTATCGGGAAGATGAGGCTCGTTAACTCAGGAGAATAGCTCATTTAGGTTTAAGGATCACACACAAGGAAGGTAACTCGTCTACTAACACTGATTCAAAAAAGTCCGGAAAATATATGAGCATGGAAAACTGGCCTTGTGCCTAACTTGGTTTGGTATTCGACCAAGTATATATCGTATAATTGCCACTCTTTACATAATAATTGGAATGTCAAATTTTGATTATGCCTGAATAATAAAGAAAACAATAAAGCTTTTCATAAAAAAGTAATTTTTATTTATAATAATGTAACAATTTTTCAATTGCTTCAGTTTGTTTGTTTGAGTTTTACGGCTTATCAACCTTTTAGGTCATTTAATGTCGAGAACACTCATTATTTTTGTCCACACTTCTTTTTTTAATAACACAATGTGTACTAGGGAATGTGAAGATTCATACCTTGCCCAAGGTTATTGGTCCAAATATGAACGCAAACGGAACCACTGGGATTCGAACTCATCATGTACTACGATTCCGAAGTCCGACTGCCTATACACTGACTCAAGTGGACTTCCCCAATTGCATGAATAACATGGGATTTTAAAAACCAATTCGTCTAAATCCATTCAATTTCTGAATTCTACCCTTTAAATAGAAATCTAATTTTTTAAAGCATAAATCTGTTCTAAATGCACCAAATATTTAATGATAACACCGCAGAAAATCTATTTCAATTAATATTTTTTATTTGATCCTTTCGTTTGTTTTTACGGCATTAGTCATTTAATGCCGACAACAATCATTTTGGGAAAATCGTCAACACATGAAAAAATTCAAAATATTATCTGAAAATATTAATAATAACTATGTTATGTACAAAAGTAAAACTGAAGTCTAAAATTAACACAATCAAATCCATTCACATGAACAATTCCTAAGGCTAATTTTCTACTTTAACCCTTTGGACCCTGACTTAGCAAAATTATTAACTAGCCGACTAGCACCGGTGGGTCAAAATATTGGCCGTCTCGTTTTTCACTATGTCGTCTCGGCCGATATATCAGCCCTACAGGGTCCAAAAAGTTAAACTTGTACTTTTTTTTACTTTTGAATAGCTATAGACAACGTGAATTATGAAGATTCATGTTTGGTTGTTGGTGACAAATAAACATCATTCCTCTTGGTAAAGTTCTACTTTAAACCTTTCAAAAAAAATAAATCTCGCTTAAAACTATTCCCAGACTCAGCTTATTATCTTTTTAATCAAACGTAAAGTCATTTTTTAACATTCTATTTAATTTATTTTCCTTTCCATTTTCAAAAGTTACTTTAAAAAAAATAATAATTGACCAATGATATTTAATTAATAACTTAGGCAATCATTTTTGAGATTAGTTTGAGAGATTGTCTAACATAAAAAAAAGTTAAAGAACTAAATTATTTGCACCAAATAAAAGATCAACGAAAACATCCCCTGATGAGAATAGTCGTCAAAATATTCTAAATAATCTAATCTAAATACATATGGTGTTCTTCTCCCACTTCCCTCTCTATTTCCCTCTCTCTTTTTTAAAGGTCGCATGTGGCAGGTTTAAGGAGTGGATGAAAAAAAAATCACACGCACCTGTTATTAGCAGAATGAAGATTTATAAAAGTGTTAGTTTACAGCAATGGACTGTGGGCCCAAAGGCCTTTATCACCAAAGCTTTTCCATCCTGTGACCTAGGATAGGGGAACAAAAACAGGCAAACAAATACCAATTCTACTCTGAACATACTATTTTTCTCCAAAAGCAGGAGAAACTTCAATTTTCCAAATAGAAAATTGTTAAATACTCTTTCAAAAATAATTTTCTATTTGAAATAGTATTTAACAATTTTCTATTTTGAAAATTGAAGTATTTTACTTAAATTTTAGAAATCAATAACAAAAATACTATATATATA
>JAYKTE010068545.1:0-14415 GCA_036873565.1 Xipholeptos notoides
TTGTAAGGGTGAGGGCATTGCAGAAATTTTGAACATATATATATATATATATATATATATATTTATCCATCTCTCCATGTGAAATTTGACAATTATTATTACTATTGGTATTATTATTACCACCACTAAAACTCTTTGCCTGGAACTGCTGCTGCTAAAAGATTCTTTGTATCTGTTACGATTTGAACTAATTTCTTTTTCTCTTTATTGTAAAAGTTTTTGTTTTTTTTACTTTTTGTAATATCTTAAAGTTGGGACCACTTTATCTAAAATAAAATGGCCCTACATTCCACATTTCTGAATTCCATTTAATATCATTATTTTTTTTTTTTGTATTTGCCATGTGATAATTTCCAGTTGAGGTGATTAAAGTTCTTCGCGAATAGAAAACGATAGTCAGAGCTAGTTTTATTTCTCAGTTCAATTACCTGAGGTTTGAAACCAGAGGAACCAATCCGAGCAGAGGAACCGAGAGCGAGGGGGGGGGTGAGATTAAAAAAAAGGGGAAAAGGCAGGGTCGGGGGACAGAGAGCAGGTGGGTGAGAGGGAGATTGGGGGTGGATTAACAGGGAGGGGGGGGGGCAAACCGGGTGAAGCCAGGGTGCCATTGGAGATCTTCAGAAATTTTATTGCTGCCCATATCGATTCGATCAATTTAGGTCAGTTGCGTAGTAAAAGTGTGCGAATTTTATTACCCATAAATGGAAGGCATATAATCTTCTGAATAAAGCGCGCGTGCATGTGTGTGTGTGAGTGAGTGTGTGTGTGTGTGCATGTGAGGAGGGGTTCTCCAACACCTTTCTGCTCTATCTCTGTTTCTTTCCCTCTCTCGGGGGGCACTGCAAGTACTCTCTCTCTCTCTCTCTCTCTCTCTCTCTCTCTCTCTCTCTCTCTCTCTCTCTCTCTCCATGTCTTAGGGTCACTGCAATTACTTTCTTTTTTTTTCTCTCTCTCTCTGTCTCTATCTATATATTTTCTCTCACCCTTTCTCTCTCTCTCTCTCTCTCTTTATCTCTTCGTGTCACTTGATTTACTCTCTCTCTTTTTCTCTTTCTATCTCTCTCTCTATTGTCAATGCATTTACTCTCTTTCTCAGTATGAATTAATTTACTCTCTCTCTCTCTCTCTCTCTCTCTCTCTATCTATCTATCTCTCTATCTCTCTCTCTCTCTCTCTCTTGGTATGACTACATTTTCTATTTGAGAAAAAGAAGTATAAAAGAGGGAGAGTGAGAGAGAGAGAGAGAGTTGAGTAAGAAAAAAAAGAAAGACAAAAAAATCGAAAAATGAATCACAAGAGAGGGACAGATACATTGATGTAAAGACAAGAAAGAAAGAAAGAAAGAAAGGATAAAAAAATGGAAAGAAAGAAAGAATTTCAATAAGAAAAAATGTGTAAGACAGAGATTTAAAAAGTTGACGGAGAGAAAGAAAAAGAATGAAGAATTCAAAAAGAAAGAAAGAAAGAAAGAAGGAAAGAAAGAATGAATATAAAAAAGAAAGAAGGAAAGAGAGAAGGAAAGCAAAAAGAAAGGAAGATGGAAAAGAAACAATTCCAAAAAGTAGGGGGAAAGAATTAAAGAAAGAATGAATTTAAGAAAGAAAGAAAAATTAAAGAAAGAAAGAAAGAATTACCCCCAAAAAAGTGAGAAAAAAGAAAGAAAAGGATTAAACGAATCAAAAGACCAAAAGAAACCATGGACCAATTATAGGATAGAGAATTTGCCATTGGTTTGGGGCGAGGTGGATGCGGATGGAGGTCCTTTTTTTTAGCACGAACACAGTTCATTTTGTTGCTCTCAGGAGAGAGTAAACAGCACTCATGCGAGCAGATAATTTTAATAGTGTTGTGAAATTGTCCCTATTCTGGTGTGGGGGTCCTACATGCTTAGTCAGTTAAGCAGGGAGGATTCATTACCCATCTTGTTATTGCAAGGGGAAGGGTGGACCTGTTTGGCAAGGGCGGGGCACAATTCTTCATCTTTTATGTTCGATAGTGTTTATGGTACATTATTAGTGGCTAGTCTTTGTCTCTAAGGTAACCTCCTGTTTTGTGTTTGACCAGATCTGTCCAGTCAATAATGTAGGACAGCATTAGGTGAACAGAATAGAGAGGATGCTTCAGGAATGGTCTAGAACTATAAAGCTGCTACAGGCACAGTAACTATGGACGTGGTTGTAAGGGTGAGGGCATTGCAAAAATTTTGAACATGTATTGTGCAAAAGGGGGTAAAGGTTTTTGTTTTGAAAGGAAAAATAAAAGATTAAACTCAGGAATTTAAATTCAAGTTTAAAAATAATGAAAATTAACTTCACATCAAAAAATAATCCTTTAATGGCATATCAACCTTGTTAAGGGTTATTTAACATCAAGAAAAAGCAATTTTGTTTTTCACAATCCTTGAGATGCGGCTTGATCATTTTTACATCTATTTTTTGGACTGTTGTTCTCATCATTATCATTGTTACCTTCACAGGTGAGGCTTGATAATATTTACATCAGTTTTTCAGATTGCTATCCTTATCATCATCATTTTTACCTCCACAATCGTTGAGATAACTTATACATGATTTTTCAGACTGTTGTACTCGTCCTTATCATTGTTACCTTCACAATCATCGAAGTGAGGCTTGATCATTTATACATCTATTTTTTGGACTGTTGTCTTCATTCTTATTTTTGTTACCTTTACACTTCTTGGGATGGGGCTTGATAATTGAGTTATGAAAAGAAAACGGAAAAAAGATTTAGTACAATAATTCTTACTATATCAAAATATCTGTCTGTTTATCTGTCTTCCAAAAAGAATCCCTTCTATTATAATAGTCATCTGCCAGTCAGTCTTAGACTTAGGCTTTCAAATTGAATCCTTACTATAATAAGAGAGCTGTCTGTCTGTCTGTCCATCTAAAGTCTTCCTAATTGGATTTTTACTATAATAAGACAGCTCTTGTTATGATTTAGTTTGTAATTTTAATGGCATGCAAACCTTTTCAATCATTTAATGCTGAGCATAATCATTTTTTGATAAATGCTTTTTGTTGGTCAGCACATTGTTAGAATCACTCATGTTGCATTATTTGGTCCATAGCTGGATAGAATAAGGTGATTCATACCTTTCTCAACAGTTTTAGCCCAGAAAATAATGGGTAATCATACAAATGATAATAATTTGTAAGATCAAAAACCCAAATAAAAAATAAATAAATAAAATAGAGAATGGAGGATTAAACTTAAATGAGTCCAACAAAACAAGGATTGAACTACTGTATAGCATTGTATTACTGCACTCTACTGTTGTAAAGTGCTATACTATGTAGCTCTACTACTATACTATTGTACTGCACTATACAGCTGTACTGTACTGCAAATAAAGAATTCAGAGAAATTGATAATGCTTCCTTAAGGAATTTATTGATATATTGACCAAACAGTTGATTTCATTTCTGGAAACCTGGAAGCTTTATTATTGACATGAATTGTATATTTCTGAAAAGCTGAAGTTTTATCACTGACATGAATTAGATATTTCTGCAAACCTAGAAGCTTTATTACTGACATGAAATGAATATTTCTGGAAACCTGGAAGTTTTATTACTGACATGAATTGTATATTTCTGGAAACCTGGAAGTTTTATCACTGACATGAAATGAATATTTCTGGAAACCTGGAAGTTTCATCACTGACATGAAATGAATATTTCTGGAAACCTGGAAGTTTTATCACTGACATGAAATGAATATTTCTGGAAACCTGGAAATTTTATCACTGACATGGAATTAATATTTCTGGAACCTGGAAGTTTTATTACTGACATGAATTGAATATTTCTGGAAACCTGGAAATTTTATCATTTACATGAATGAAAAAGAAGTGGAAATGTTGAAGGCAGAATTGATGTAAGGTGTTGATGATTCGCTTGCATGGTCAAGTGGCCAGACAAGCAGGGAGGTGAGTAGCCAGCTGATAAGGGAGGATGCCTCTTCCTTTGAGAGTAAAGATAGAAATAGAACAATTAACAGGTTTTCTCTTCAACTCTGTGATCCTATGCCCTTTTTCCATCTACCATTTTTATCCCATCACCACTACCATCTTCGCTGTTGTTTTTTTTTCTTTTCTTCACCACCTGCACCTATCCCAGTACTGTCACTGCTGATGATGCTGCTCCCTTCACAACTTCTGTAGGCATGTGTCTGATATTTTTAATTCCCTGTTCTGCCACTCACCTGTAAATAGAGAAGAAGCAGGCTGTCTTTCTACCCGTCTGCCTGTTTGCCAATTTGCCTGCCTTCCTGTTTGCCTGCCTGTCTGTCTAATGATTATCATAATAAGAGAGCTTTCCTTCTGTCTGTCTGTCTGTCTGTCTGTCCGAAGCCTTTCAAAATTGCTTGGTATTATTTAAGGTTTAAGTAGGTTTAACCAATTGAAAAAATGCAGTATTTTTATGATGTAGTTATGTTTTGTGATGGATGGGTGATTAGTACAGTAAAAGAGCTTTCACTCCGTCTGTCCAAAGCCTTGCAAAATTGCTTGGTATCATTTAAGGTTTAAATAGGTTTAGCCCATTGAACAAATACAGTATTTTGGTGAGTGTAGGTATGTTTGGGAATGAATGGATTAATCTATTCATTCCCAGAAGCAAATGTGTTGTAATAATAATAATAATAATAATAATAATATCTTAATGGTGTATAAAATAAGAAAATGAAAAACAATGTCAGAGTAAAAAAATTGATAAGAAAGCCTGTACAGAAAAATAATTGATATAATTCTACTTAAGGTAAGAACATTAGTAAATGTTGGGATGGAGTTAGACGCAATTTTATATTTATTTTAAGTTTTTTAGACTAACCAACTTAAATGTCATAGTTCAAAATGAGTTAAATCAACATTTATATCTATTTTAAGTTATTTAGACAAACCAATTCAAATATCAATGTCCCAAATGAGTTAAACCTATTTTTATGTTTATTTTAAGTTGTTTAGACAAACCAATTTAAATGTCAAGGACACAAATGAGTTAGACCCACTTTGATATTTATTTTATCTAGATGAACCAATTTAAATGTCAAGGACAGAAATGAGTGAGACCTAGTTTTATATCTATTTTAAGTTATTTAGACAAACCAATTCAAGTTTCAAGGATACAAATGAGTTATACCCACTTTTACATATCGCTGAAATTTTTCATAATTTTTCATATATATAGTTAGTTCATAGTTATTATTATTAGATTTAACTTTAAGAATTCATTCACTTTATTTGAAGCTATAATAAAACCTACAATAGTTTCAAATATATCTTTCTTACATTATTTCTTCTTGTCTTCACATGTCTGTTCAAGTTTGTAGTTCCAAATAAATTTTACAGCATGCGTTGAAGTACGGCTTAATTTAATGAGTCCAAAATTAGCTAGTTCCTTTCAAAGCAGCTTTTTATCTTTCCAGAGAATTCTTAGGCCAATGTTATTTCTGGAGAAATACAATTCTTTGTCATTCCACCTTGGCTTAACCCCTCGATGCTCTTCACAAGTCCATTTTTAAACCCTTGACCGCTAACCCTTCTAAAGTTACTTGTTGTTTCTTGCCTATTAGCCAAATACCAAACTTAGAAATTCCAAACACCTTTTTTCTTGATTGACCAGCCTATCCAACATTTTAAGACTTCATCGACCACATTGTGTTTGTTTGCAGTATTCTGGCAAGTTTTAATTCCAGCCAACTCCCCATCCAAATTGTACGAATAAAAATCAAACTTTTCTAGTTACAGAATGGCATAGTATCCTGGTCATTCATCCTACATTCATTAAGATCAAAACAGTCTAGCAAAACTAAACCAACTATAAAAATAGGTTTATTTATCTAGCTACAGAAGCCCCAAAAGACATAGAACCCGAGACATTCATCCTACACTTAACACTGATACAGTCTAATAAAACCAAATTAAATATAAAAAAATGTAACAAAGCCTCAAATGAAATGAAACCCTGAACATTTATCCTGCACTCATTAACAATTATGCAGTCTAATAAAACCAAATAAACTACAAAAATAGGTTTATTTGTATAATTACTGAAGCCCCAAAATAGATATAATCCTGGTTATTCATCCTGCATTCGTTAACACCATCAGAATCACCAGAAAATTTTTTAAATATACCGTGTCTAATACATTTATATATATATTTTGTATGTTTGACTAAGACACTGAGTTTCATCACCCCGATGTGTCTTGTCAGGTTGTTAAGGCTGGAATGATTCTAAAATGTGTGTTGGTGTGTGTATTGTTGTTGTTGTTGTTATTCAAGTGTCAATTTATTTTGGCTGTTTTTTTTCTTTTTTTTTTAATGGTGTCAGATTACATTGTGATTTTTATTATACATATATATATATATATATCTATATATATATTTTGGTGGGTCAATTTTGGAACTCTAAAAGAATAATGTGGAGAAAGTTGCCAATTAACATCAGAAATTACTCAAAGAAATTTTTTTTTTCAAAAATTTTTTATTCATTTGCTAAATCGAATTTAAAGATCTAATATATTCTAATTTTAGTCATGATATTGGTGAAACTAGAAACATGTATCCATAAAATTAAAACTGAAACTAAAGGAAAAGAACATAATAAAATTTACTAAATAATTGATATTTTTAAGTTCATTCTACATTTTCATATCAAATTAAATGAAATGACCAATACTGAAATTGTTTGCTTTTCATATCAATATTTAGGCCAAATCTGGCAAAATCAAAGATTTTTCAGTGCGTTTTTATCTAAAACATTTCACACAAAATTAGCAAAAAACCGTTGAAGATTCAGATCTAATTTTTGGTATGAGTATTTAATAGGTATAGTCACAATATTTGGTGCATTATTTTTTTTGATATTTAAAAAAAAAATGAAAAATCGACCTACCCTAATATATAGATATATATATTTATATAGATAGAGAGAGAGAGAGAGAGAGAGAGATAGAAAGAGTGAGAGAGAGTGAGAGAGATTCAGAGAGAAAGAGAGAGAAAGCAAGAGTTAGGTAGATAGATATGCAGTGATTTCTTAAATAAATTGATTTTTCTATCAGTAAATGTATTGACTTAGGTAAATATGAAATTATTTTTTTATCAAATTGAAAAAAAGATGTATATAAGACTTTTGGAATTGATTTTTTTACTCAAAGAATTCAAAGTCTTGCTAATAGTTTACTGAAACGCTGCATGCCATTCTCTCATTAGACCTGAATTCTTGAAAAACATAGAATTTAATCAAAGATTAATTATGGAATTTAAAAAATTATTAATTATGGAATTAATTAATTATCAAATTGAAAGTGGCATCTCAAACTGATAAATGTTTATATTCTATATGCTATTGTAAATTTACCTCCTCTTGTTAGGGGAAGTCGAATTGGGCCAATCGGTAGGCAGTCGGACCCCGGAATCGTAGTATTCGAGTTCAAATCCCAGTTGTTCCGTTTGCATTCATATTCGTACTACTAATGTTGGGAAAGGTATGAATCCCCACATTTCCTCCAGATATGGGTCAAATAGTGTAACTTGTGTCACTAAAAAAACTATTTGTGTACAAAAACTAACGTTTACCAAAAATTATTGTTCTCAGCATTTAATGACCTAAAATGGTTGATATGCCGTAAAACACAAACAAACTCAAACTCCTCTTGTTAAAATGAACTCATTACTTTCTAGAAATGGAAGTCTAGGTGAAGACTAAGTAGTAAAAAGTGTTATAGTGGACTTACCTGCTGTTATGAAAATGAACTCTTTTTTTTTTGGTTCCTTGTGCATGGCCACATTTTTTAAGCTATGCCATTCAAGTTTTCAATAAGCAGAGATCAATAGTTAAATGAGGTCAATGCATATTTTTTTACTTCAAGTTTGCCAATTTTTTACAATTCAGGGACTACAGCAACCTGCATTTAATGCCCTCATCTTCTTAATGTTAAAAATGGTTAATAAAAGCCTCATCTTTTTTTTCAAACTCTCAATAAATCATTTCCACCTACTCCTCCTCTCATTGGTATCTTCTTCTACTAAAATCTTCAGAATTCAGGCATGCTGCTAGTTTTTTTAATAAGATGAATAATTTCTAATTAATAGCGTCAGGTTTTAATAAAAAGTTAATTTTTGAAGGAAAAATACAAAGAAATTTTGGCATTTCTTTGAAAATAATTAAATTTTCAAATAAAATCATTTGCTTTTCTGAATTGATGAGATGAGTTTTGAATATTATCATTTGAATAATGATTTGGACTTTTATTTCATCTTTATTGTTATATTCACAATGACTATTACTTGTGTGAATTGATGAGATATGTTTTAATGATTTGGGCTTATATTCTTATCTTTATTGTTATGTTCACAATAAATATTGCTTCTCTAAATTTATGAAATGCGTTTTGATTATTACCATTATTCTAATTAATTGGACTTCTATTCTCATCTTTATTGTTACATTTACAATATGCTATGAAAAGACAATTAAAGTAAAAAGTGATTGTTGTCAATATTAAATGATCAAAAAGGTTGATATGCCACAAAAGGTAAAAACCAAACCAAAAATAAAGATGTTTATCAAAAAATGATTGTTCAAGGCATTAAATGACCAAAAAGGTTGATATGCCATAAAAAGACAAAAACCAAACATATTTTTTGCAGTTTATAGTAAAGTTTATCTTTATGATTTTTTCTTCATTTCATAAATTTGTTTCTAAAAAGCATCTTCCAAAAACAATATTCTTTGAATCTGATTTTAACACATAACAATTTTTTTATTATGTCTAATTACCTCCCTTTTTATTTTTATTTTTTAAATTTTCCTAATAGAATTATTCATATATTTTTATTTGTTTAATTGTTATTTTATTTTTATTTCTTATCACTTTCTATTTTTTTCATTTTTTTAAAGGTGTGGTGAGATATTAAATTACTTTTTTTGAGATCTTTTTTTATTGCTGGGGTTGGGTTATATTTTCTTTTATTATCAGAAAGAAATATCATTACAGATTGCCTTTTCTTAAACAATTTTAAATGAATAAATAAGTTAATTAATTAATCTCTGAAATTAATTAAAAAATGAAACAAAAAAGCCGCCTTCAAAAATTATTAAAAAATTACCTTCAATTATATTTTTTCAGCAAAAAACTGTTATTCCTTATTTTATCTATTTATTTTATTTATTTTTGTTTATTTATTTCATTTGTCATTATTTTGGGAAAGATTACTTTATTGTTTTGGAGTTTTTTCCTCTCAAATTTTTTTTCTTTAAAACAAAAATGTTAATGATTTCCCACAGATTTTTACAATTCTATTTCTTGTTAAACCAGTAACATCAAGTTATCTTCTAGTGAACTTGATACTCTCTCACTTACAACAAATTAGTAATTAGATGTGGAATGTAGGGATTTTTGTAGATAACAAAAATGATCCTAGTTTGAAAATTATTTTTTTTAAAAACCCTTAATAAGAGAAAAAGAAAAAATGATCCAAATTGTTAATATCGGTTTGTTTTGAGTGTAGGGCTATTTTCATAAATGACAAAAATGATCTTAGTTTGAAAACAAATAAAAAGAAATGAATATCTTTATAAGAAAAAAGGAAAAAAATATTCCAAATTGAAAATAACTGTTTGTTTGAAGTGTAGGGCCATTTTTGTAAATAACAAAAAGGATACTAGTTCCAAAAAAGCAGAAACTATAAGATAAGAGAAAAAATAATCCATAGTGCATCAAGTAGAAGAATGGTTCAAAATGTTTATAACAATGTGATCTGGTGATCTGAATGATGTTTCCCATCATTATGCTCCACCTTGTGTATATATGTATATATGTATATATGTATATAACCAATATATCAAATTTCAAGTCTCTAGATCCAAAATTGGCAAATTAGTGTAGTAGAGACTGTTCTTCAGACAGATACAAATAAACCCTTGAGCAAGGTTGAGTAATACTTTCAGTAGGAGAATAAATTAAAATGCTTATAACAATGTATCACATACGTATATGTTTGAACAAAATTTTTCCTTGTCATTTCAGATCTCTACTCTTTGCAATACTACAATCCAACAACATCTTTGCCAGACCAGCTGAGGGCCCCACCAACAAAACCAGTAAAAGAGACATTCAGGTATCCTATAGAGACCCTCTCACCGTGTTTATACAAACCAGATGTTGTTGCGATTTCCCAATGACCACTGGGACAGTCTGAGATCTGCCACAAAGGACTATGGCCTAACACTGTGAAGACTTCTAGAGAGAGCCCCCATTTCTGAACCATTCATTCCTCTCTTGAATTCATTCCTAAGCAAAAGATACTTTATTTCTATGTACAACAAACAGCCTTTGTTGAAGGCACTACAATGACTGGATGGACAAATTTTTAGCATATGTTGTGTCTGACAAGGTGTGATGAGACTCTGACCACAGTGAACAGCTTCCATTCCTCTACAAACTAACTATGACTCCTACCCCTTACCAAAAAAAAATTTTTTTGGCAGAATGTTTATTGACATTGTAAGAAGAATATATAAAACTCCATGATTAACATAAGATAGATTTATTTTGAGAGAAAGCTGTTCATTATTATGGTCAGTGTCTTAAAGATTTTTAAGATGAAGAACAAGAAAAATTTGAGAAAAGAGGAAAACTTAAAAAAAAAGAGATAAAACTGAAATGTATAAAAATCAAAACAAAGTAAAGAACAGATGTAAAAATATCAGAGTTAAAAAATACCAGAAGTAAAGAAAATATCAGATGTAAAAAAAAACAGTGTAAAGAATAGATAGAAAAATATCAGGATGGAGATTTATTCCGAAAAACACCAACACATGTTTCGACATAGAAATTTTTATATAAATATTTTATTTAAATGTGGAATCAAGGTTTCACAGAGAATTTGTATAAAAATCAAAATAAGTAAAGAGTAGATGTAAAAATATCATGATGGACATTTATTCATAAAAACATTGACACACGTTGAAACTTTTATCTGAATATTTCATTTAAAAATGAGATGAATGTTTCACGCTGAATATGAATAAAAATAAAAATGGAGTAAAGAATAGAGATAAAAATATCAGAATGAAGATTTATTCAGAAAAATGACGGTATGTGTTTTGACATAGAAACTTATATATAAATATTTCATTTAAGGATGAAATGAATGTTTCACACAGAATATGTATAAAAATCAAAACAGAATAAAGAATAGATGTAAAAATAACAGGATGGAGATTTATTCAGAAAAACACTGACATGTGTTTTGACATAGAAACTTTCATATAAATATTTCATTTAAGAATGAGGTAAATGTTTCACACAGAATATGTATAAAAATCAAAACAGAGTAAAGGATAGATGTAAAAATATCAAGATGGAGATTTATTCAGAAAAACACCAATACGTGTTTCAACATAGAAACTTTCATATAAATATTTAATTTAAGGATGAGATAAATGCTTCAAACACAATATGTATAAAAATCAAAACAGAGTAAAGAATAGATGTGAAAACATCAGGATGGAGATTTATTCAGAAAAACACTGACATGAGTCTCATCATAGAAACTTTTATTTAAATATTCTATTTGAAGATGAGATAAATGTTTCACAAGGAATATGTAAAAATATCAGGATGGTGATTTAAATAGTAACTTTCAAATATTACAGACAAAATTAAAATCAATCCTTGCAGAAATAGATTAAAAATCTCTCAGATATCTTTACTCCATCTTTTCTAGCTGAAACAATTTGTTTGAACTATATTCCACATTTTTCAGCACATTTTTGCAAAAATGCTAAGTTTAAATTGATATCATACATGCATTACCTGTTTTCTAGGTTTTAAAGCAATAATAACAATCTGACCTAGCTTGAAAATGACAGAATTTGACTGAATTTTAATTGGATTTCTACAGATATTGATTTCAATTTTGTCAGCGATAGATTAAAGTTCCTATGTAGAAACATGTATCAGCATTTTTCTGAATAAATGTCCATCCTGATATTTTTACATCAATTCTTTTTTTACTCTGCTTTGATTTTTATATACATTCTATGTGAAACATTCATCTCATCCTTAAATGAAATATTTATATGAAAGTTTATATGTTGAAACATGTCTAAGTGTGATTTTTACATCTATTCTTTATTCCATTTTGATTCTCATACATATCCTATGTGAGACTTTCATCTCATCCTTAAATGATATATTTATATGTTTTTATACATATTCTGTGTGAAACATTAATCTCGTTCTTATATAAAATATTTATATAAAAGATCCTATGACAAAACACATATTGGTGTTTTTCTGAATAAATCTCCATCCTGATATTTTTAAAATCTATTCTTTACTAGATTTTGATTTTTATAAATTTTCTGTGGGAAACATTCATCTCATTCTCAAATAAAATGTTTATATGAAAGTTTCTATGTCAAAACATGTATCAATGATTTTCTGAATAAATCTCCATCCTATTATTTTAAAAATCGATTCTTTACTAGATTTTGATTTTTATAAATGCTCTGTGTGAAACATTTATCTCATCCATGAAGTCAATACACTAATAAAACAAAGCTGAAAGAAGATGAAAAAAAAAAGAAATAGAATTTATAAACATAAAAAAAGATTTTTGCATTTCTTTTTGCATCTAACAAAGGACTAAGAGGAAAAATCAAGAGTTTGTTCTTCAAAGTAAAGAAGTGTCTTGAACAGAAAAGAATTTCAAAAAATAATGGAGGAAGCAATAAAATTAGAGAAAAGAAAAGAAATAAAGATAGAAAGAAAATGAATAAAAACAAAATGGCTGAACTTCAAAGAGAAAAGTCTTTTGCAAAATTGTTTCTGATCTATTGTTGACAGTGTTAGAAGGGTTAAAAGCAAGAAGAAGAAGAAGAAGAAGAAGAAGAAGAAGAAGAAGAAGAAGAAGAAGAAGAAGAAAAAGAAACAAATGAAGAAAGACAAAATAAAATAATTTGACTTTTGGTGTTGTTTGTTCTTAAGACAGTGTATTGGAAAAGATTTCAAAGGAAAATGTTCAAGATTAAAAAATACTTTATTTTTAGAATCCTTGAGATGAAGCTTGATTATTTGTAAATTCATTATTCGGGCTATAGTTCTTATCTTTATATTTGTTAAATGTACTATCCTTGAGACGAGGCTTGATAATTCCTATATTTATTATACAGTATATAGTCATCATCTTTAAATTTACAATCCTTAAGATAAGGCTGGATAATTTGTATATTTATTATGCAGACTATAGTACTCATGTTTATATATGATAAATTTACTATCCTTGAGATGAAGCTTGATAATTTGTATATTTATTGTGAACAATTCTCCTCATCTTTATATTGTTAAATTCACAATGTTTCAGTCAATTAATCCTTTGAAATAGGTGAACTATTGTCCACATTGTTGATACACACATTATCAAGCCTCATCTAAAGGATTCCAAAAAACAATTAAATCTAACAAAATTTTTATTAATTGTTTAAAATATTCTAAATTCAGCAAAATTAAAGTTGTAGACTATAGTCTGCATAAAAATGCACAAATTATCAAGCCTCATCTCAAGTATTCTATGTTTAACAAATATAAAGTTGAGTCAGCAGAATAAATATTCAAATTATCAAGCCTCATCTCAAGTATAATGAATTTATCAAATATAAAAATGAGGACTATAGTCCACATAAAACATATAAGAATAATCAAGCTTCATCTGAAGGATAGTAAAGTTAACAAATATAAAAATTAGGACTGCAATCTGCACAATGAACATACAAATCATCAAGCCTCATAGCTGGATATCCCCCTTCACGTTGATTTTGACATATGGGCGTCATCAAACCATATATGGTTGTCAGTCAGGTTATACAGAGATTTGTTTATAGTGGTGAAGGCTTGTGTAGGACCATCCACACTTCTTGGAACTGCCAATAACACATAGTTGGTGCAAGGTATGCCACAGACCACATGAACAACAGACCTCAGGTTTTACTTCAGAGTTTTTCCTTCTCCTAGATTCCTGTCTTACCAAAGACTAAGGGTGCATCTACCCAGTGGTTTAATCGCACCCCCAGACACTAACCTGGTGTCATTTTGTGTCTATTGTGTAGGTGGAAGTGAAAGTACTTGGTACCAAAAATTATGAGGAAAAAAAAAAATTGTATCAATTTATTTTTAAGTTGTCCCTTTTATCTTGCTGATCTGGTTCAGTTTTGCCATAAACATAAGGATTAAAAAAAAAACAACTCTGTAACTGAGAAATTTTTATCAATTAGAAAGAGGGGAGTCGATTTGGGCCAATCGGTATGCAACCGGACCTCGGAATCGTATCACGCGAGTTCGAATCCCAGTTGCTCCGTTTGCGTTCAAATTCGTACTAATAGT
>JAYKTE010068656.1:0-14415 GCA_036873565.1 Xipholeptos notoides
AAAAATAATTTTAATTTTCCTTTTTAATATTTTTAATTCGATTTTTTTCTTGTTTTCTAACAAGAGACTTAGTAGCTAGGTTGAGTTAAAAAAAAATATATATATATATTTAATGTCATAAATATGTTTACTTCTGTCCCAGTTATTGGAACACCCTATATATTAATATATGTACTGAGTATTCGCCAATAATGATATCTAATACTAGCATCAAATTTTTATTGATCTAGCTAATCATAATGATAATTGCTATGTTACACTTGAACTATTTTTTTTCCCTTTATTATAGAATCTCCATGTGCTTCTCCTCGGTCACATAACCGATACCGTCAGTCTCAGAAGGGTGACCGTGAAGGTACACCCAAGCATGACATAGTTGTTGTTAAAGAAGGTGGGCCTATGGAGAAGGACCCTGATCCTGAGCTCACCAAACTGAATACCATTCCTGTTTTCCATCCTGTAATAAAACGTTCTGTAAATGGTAGTCGGGGAGAAATGGAATTCATAGAAAAACTTGATCATCGACAGGTTTTATTGCTCTGCTTACGTTACCAGGAACATCTGAAACAATTGTCTGAAGCAGTAGCCTTTGACCAAAATGCTCTTTGTATACGTGTAAAGGAGGTAAGCCAGTTTTGCTACTTTCTATGATTTATATATTAATCTGCTTGGGCAACAAGGTTGGAGCAGTGGAAAAAGCTCGGTCTCTGGAGTAGTATTACATGAGTTCAAATCCCAGTCAAAAAACACTACATTCACTTTCAACTGTCTCGGGCAGATGAGGCTAGTTAACTCGGAGAGCAATTCATCTAGGTGAAAGGCAACACTGATTACAAAAGCCCAGGGTTATAATGAGCCTATAAAAATGGACTTGTGCCTAACTTGTGTTAGTGCTCGATCAAGTAAATATAATATATTAATCTGCTTGTCCGGTATGAAAAATAATGATCATCATGACAAACAGTAATTAGAGAGGTACAAATTATCTCCCTTATATTTGCTCTTTATCAGGTAAAAATCATTAAAACCATTTCCTGTGAAAAGTTTTTAAAAAAAGGTTGATTACATATCATCACATACAGTAATTAGAGACATGCAACTTATCTCCCTTTATATTTGATCTTTATCAGGTAAAAATCATTACAGCAATTTCCTGTGCAAATTTTTTTTTAAATGGCTGATTACGGTTTCAAGTTGTCTATTATATTTTATAATTAAAAAAAAATACATGTTGTTAAGAGCATACTATAAGTTTTTAGATTTTGAAAAACTTCCTTTACTTTACTTCCCTTTATTATTTGCTCTCTCTTTACAGAAATAATTTTATATTTGTTTTATTTTATTGTGTGTTTAAAACAATTTTCAACTACCATGGAATTTCCACAGGTTCTGCTAGTAAAGATAGTAGTTTATTAACTAATACTGGCAAGGACAAATTGTAATTCATTGGAATAATGTTAGAATCTAATTTTAAAAGTTCTGAAATTTAAAATATCCAATTATTTTCTTTCTAAGCATTTACTGGTAAATGAATTAGTTGTATGTTAGTTATTAATGTAATGTAAAAACACATCTTGTAAAATTTAACCAAAGAAGTAATTATCAACTTGTATAAAAAAAAAAGATAAGCAGATTAATTCCTATTCTGATAATTTCTTTAAAAGACACATAATAATTTACCAATGCATATTTGGACTTATGAGTTTAAATTTAATAATTTATTTACAATGTCAAATCTGAATTCTAATATAAATCTTTTTTTTTTCATTTTTAGATCGACTGCTTGATGCATGTCTTGTTGAATTCAATGACTGAGAGGCAACGCAAGTTTGCTAAATATGCTGAACAATTTCAACGTGTTAGTGAAACTCTTTCTATTTTAAATCGTGTCAAAGGCTCAATTGATAACATCATTCCTAAAATGGAACGATTGAATCAAATCCTACCGGAGACAGAGCAATTAGAATCTTTTAGTATGAAGCCATCAGCTTAAAATTGCTTTATCCTGCATACTTGAATGCATTTTTTTTTCAAGCTTGTTAAAGCTTCCATGTAAAATATTTAATAAAATTACTTTCAATGAAATCTATTTGCTATAATAAAGTTTCTTATACTATAATTATTATTGCAAATTACAGTGTCTTTACTTTAACTCTATTAAGACTAGTGCACTCTAGCAATGGCTGCCACATAGAAATAGCCAATGTGAGGGGAATTATATCAAGAATGGTATATGATGAGATTTCAGTGTGACTTGGCTGAGAGTTACTGTTCAAGTGCAAAATTTATATGGGAGTTTCTGCTGGCATTTCTGGACAGATGGGGCAGACAAAATGCCTAGTGCTCTGGTCATAATGGAGTTAAAAATATTTCATATTTCATTCATATATTTATGATCAAAGCTTGCTTTCTACAAAAGCTTCTTAAATCATTGGGAGGTCCACTTGGGGCAGTGAATAGGCAGTTGGATTTTGGAATTGTAATACAGTAGTTCAAATCCCAGTCATTCCATTTTTGTGTTCATTATTAGGCTTATATCCTTGGAAAAGGATTGGATTAAATAGTACAATCTGTGTTATTCAAACAATGTGTATCAAAATAATAAAATGACCAAAAACATTGATATGCCATAAAAATACAAAGCCAAACTTAAAAAGAAAGATATTTATCAAAAATGATTATCCTTGGCATTAAATGACCAAAAAGGTTGAAATGCCATAAAATGACAAAAGCAAACCAAAAAGAAAGACATTTATCAAAAATTATTGTTCTTGGCATTAAATATATACAGTCAAGTCACGTTGAAGACACTGGTTCCCGTCAGATCACCAAAGTTAAGCAACATCAAGCCTGGTCAGTACTGAGATGGGTGACCATTTATGAACACCAGGTACTGTATCTTGCGCCGGGATGTGAAAATACCCAGGTTAGTGTCTGGGGGCGTGGTTAATCCATTGGGTTGATGCATCCTTAGTCTAAGATAAGACTGGAATCTAAGAGAAAGAAAAACTCTGAAGTAAAAACCGAGGTCAGGTGATGTTGCAAGTCCCCTCCACAGTGTACCAGCATGCTGCAGGGTGCCTCGCACCAGCTGCCAGGTGAATACAAAAACAGTTACAATACCAACTCAAAATAGAGTCGGCTCTACACTCGCCGAGTAAAAGGACTAACTAACTTGGCATTAAATGGCAACATTGATATGCCATAAAAATACAAAACCAAACCAAAAAAGAAAGATGTTTATCAAAATTGATTATTCTTGGCATTAAATGACCAAAAAAGTTCATATGTCATAAACAGACAAAACCAAATCTTTTACTCAATTGATCTCTTACTGTATCTTTCAGAAACGTGTTATCTTTGTTTTGGATATGTGTCCTAGACAATATAATGTCATCCTTTCCTGATGCTCATAGAAAGTTAAATAATAATCTAAATGAAAGCTATACCTGACCGCCACATTTTTCAGCTTAAACTTATATTATCCTCGGCCCATGCTGACAATAGAACTAAACAGAACCTGATATTTAAAATGATATATTTTACTACTGATTCAATTCTAACAAGATAACTTCAATAATAAAATCAAAGTTCTATGAAGGCTTCTGATATGAATGTTCCTGGGTTTGAATACAATCACCTAAAAAAACGCTGAAGGGTACATGAACTAAAATATTGGGAAGTAAACATTGATTACAGTCCAAAAATAAAAATTATTCAGACTCATCTCAAGAATTCTGAAAAACAAAGATTTCCTTGTCCCACCCACTTAGAAGAGAATGTTACAATGTTTCTGGTATATAATAAGTAGGGCTGTGACAATATTCTTTTATTAAAGATTATTATTGTCGTTACTCGCCTATTTTGCGGTTTTACCATTTCTTTTAATTCTGTAATTATTAATAGGGGCCCAACAAATAACTACAGAATTAAAAGAAATGGTAAAATCGCAAAACAATTGAGTAATGAAAAGAATTTTCTTTAATAAAAGAATATTGTCACAGCCCTAATGATAAATATGTCTGTCTACATTTGAAGATGAGGTTTTGGGTTAACAACAAATGATGAAAAAAGGCTATTCCAGGCCTAAGCCAGTGAACAACCATGAACCAACAACAACAACAACACCCAAGAAAGTCTGTGCGGGCAGAATTTTCTGATATTGAAATTAATTTCACCTAAATGATTTTCACATAATAAGAATGTTTGAGAATTGACTTTAATAATTCAATCAAAACACTTTTACTTTTTTTAGAAAATCAAAACATGACTCATTTATTTATGCTCTATTAGGTTTTGATGCCAAGGGTAAGTGAAAATCCAGTTTCAAATTTCTTTAAAAATTAATATTAAACTAAACTTCTCAGATTATTTCCCTTGTTCTTCGAAACTTCCAATTTTTTCTTTGCTTTCACGGAACTCTATATTTAAAATGTTTCTTATTTTTTCATCAATATTAATGTAATTAAAAAAAGAAAATGATTTAATGTAAGAAATTTATCGTTAGTTAAAAAGATTGTTTTTTTTTGGTCCCGTTCTTTAAGGTGTAATGAGTTGGTTAGTGAATTAGTGGCAGCAACCGGCAAGTAGAAATTAAATTAACTGCTTTCTCTTTCGACTACTATTATTCATGAAGATATCAGTAATTTTTGCAGCCTCGTTTTCGTTAAAATATAAACCTTTTGTCAAAAACATATTTCAACCTTCTTTAGCTTTAAAATGAATTTATGAGAAATTCAAGGACTTGTAATTTAATATTTTTGTATAATTTCGTTGGTAAGTGTATTAATTATTAATAATTTTAAACCAAGATTTAATGATTTAAAAATCTTATTTAAAAATGATAAAAACACGTTTGTTTACTTTTTTTGAGATGAAAAAAAATCTCAAATTCTTTGTATTTTTAAAAATTAAAAGTTTTAAATGAATTATAATTTTTTTTTCAAGCAAGTGTGATATTCTGATTTTAATCATAACATTTAAGCTTTTAACTTTGATATAAAACATCAAAAAACTAATTTGTCCGAATGTGTACGACACGACCCATAACCCAACTTAGTTAATTTTTTTGTTTTTTCAATTTTTTTATCGCTTATTATTGATTGAGCCCTAAAACAGCGGATTATACTCCCCAAAATTCAATAGTTTAAGGCTTATAAGGGGTTGCTTCTTGTTCATCATACCCTCAAGTAAATAAATCCGCCATATTGGAACCGCTAGGTTTCACTTGAACCGAAAGACTACGGACGAATAGTTTTGGGAGAGGTTTCCCTAACTTGTGGGAAATTAATGAAAAAATATTATTTTCTTTTTCAAAACTTGTAAAAAATGTATGAAAATTTGTTATTTTTAGACACATTTTTTATGATGTCGTAATTTTACATTGTTGTAAATATTTAATCTAAAACTTAGACCAAACCCTCTCTCTGGACAATAATGAATGTGACTGCAAAAAATTATATATTTAAAAATATTGTTTCGGTTGTTTTTTTTTAGATATCTTGAAGAGTTTTTTACATCTTATTAGTGAAAATATGACATTATAAAATAATTTTGAATTAAAAATGTTATCTAAACAAAGTTTTTTTTTTATTTTTATTAATTTACAAGTTTCGAATAAATACAAACAAAAAATCTCCACTCAAACATAATTTGATTTCTTTTTCTTTTCGAGTCGTTTCAATGTGGGTGAGCAAAGAAGCGACCACAACAGACCAGCAGCAGCACGTTGTTGTATTAGAAACTGCACACTCCCTACAAATATTTAAATTTTTTTGGTCAATTTAGTGACTACTACTACTACTCGGTGGATTGATGATGCACTTGCACTATTGCACTCGGCAGTTATTTTTTGGTTGTTTGGAAAAAAAAGAAGGGAATTTTTTTTTATTCCGCTTTCAAATCAGTGCCGAGTGATCAAGTGACTAAAAATTGACCTACTCAATAAAACCCTAAACCCCCCCCCCCAAAAAAAAAAAGGGCAAGGCAAACTTGCAGTTCAGTGCTTAAAATTCGATAAAGTTTAAGCGTCAAATCGTTCTAATTGAAGAAAATATATTTTTCTTGTAGATTTTGGTGTGCTGAATCTGCTAACTGTTTTCGGAGCAATCCGTTCCCCCCCTCTAGCCCTTACCCCCTCCCCATTTAATACTAATGATTTGTTACAAAAATCAACTCCAACCCCTAACCCTAATTCCAACCCTATACACGAACGGGGTGTTGTTGATTTCATAGAGTATGTGATGTGATGTGATCTGAGTTATCTTTCTTCGTAACGTGATGCTCAAATTTTATTACCGAAAAATCGAGGGTCGTAACAAAAATATGCTACTTTTTATTTTTGGTTTTTAAGCAGGACTGTCTGTATATCTGTAAGTAAACAAACAGGAATTTGGATGAAATATGGAAAAATGATATTTTTTGTGTCAAAGAATAGATGAGAAGGAATTGTTTCATAATTCAAATTAAAAAAAAAAAATGACTCATTGTAACTAAAATTAAGTTTTGACAATATATACTATGAAAATAGTACTGTTTTACAAAGAGATTTTTGAGTAATACCTGAAGAAGGTCAAAGTGCATATTGACCAAAATATAGCAAGTAAATACATTCCTAACATATATATTATTGATAGTTGAGTAAAAATTATATTTTGATTTTTATAAGCTTTCATATTAAATTTTTTTTTTCTTTGATTTCATTTGTAACCTTGAGAATTGTAATAATTGTGTTCTTTTTGAATAATACAGCTAGGAATGATAAATACATAAATATTCCTTGAAAATGTATAACTTTCATGATGTTTGTTAGATGATGTGTTCTTTGTATTTATACTATATATAGTCCTCAAAATTTACCAATTTTCTAAAATGATGGTTTGCTATTAAAGTGCTCCTCATTTTATCATGACTTATAATGCATCCCTAATAATGTTGAGTATGGACCTAATTTGCTGTATATTATTGCTTGCGATTTGACATAATAAAAAAAAATGTATGTACTCATAAATAGGTAATTTTTTCATCTTAAATTAATGTCAAACTGGTGATTAATGTGATCTGATATATGGGAAAAAGAGAATGTATTAACCACATAAATTGGTAAGTTCTTTTGTAACCTTTTATTGACATTTAACTGGTTGTATTTTAATTTAGAATTTTATATTAGACAAGAAATTAAACAATAAGTATTATTACTCCTGTCTAATTTCTGGCCTGGATATAACATCTTTTTGGAAGCCATCACTTGTTTTATAATAAGAACTTAATTCTGTATCTTGGATTTATTTATCTACAAATTTCTAATATAAATATTTTTTCAAATGATAAAAGGTTTTAATTTTTGTTTTACAGATCCTTTGAAAGTGAATGAAAATTCAATAATTCTTAAGCTATAATGGATGAAAAAATTGATGGCATTAAAACGGAAATCATCGAAGATTATACAAATGAAAGAGGTAATTTTTCTACAGATACAGAACTAAAAACTCCTGTTAAAAAACATTGTGAAGAGAAGGGCTTTTCATGTGGAGTATGTGGATCTGTATTTTCAATTATTTCATGTTTAAAAATCCACATGCGAGCACACACCGGAGAGAAACCATATTCATGTGAAGAGTGTGACTCTTCATTTTCACAAAAAGGAACTTTGACAAGACATAAGCTTCTACATGTTAGAGAGAAACAATATTCATGCAGTATATGTAATGTGTCATTTTCTTCTAAATCAGATTTAATGATGCATGGTCGAATACACAGAGTAGAGAAATCAAAACCATATGTCTGCAGTGTTTGTGGAAATTCATTTTCACAAAAAGGTAACTTAATAATACATATGCGAACACACACCGGAGAAAAACCTTATCCATGTGAAATATGTGGCTCTTCATTTTCAAGAAAATCAGGATTAGTTACACATCTGTTGAACCACACTGGAGAAAAGCCATTTACATGCGAAGTGTGTGGATCTTCATTTTCAGTAAAGTCAAATTTAACAAAACACATGCATATACATACTGGTGAGAAACCACATTCTTGTGATGTTTGTGGCTATTCTTTTTCAGATAAATCACATTTATTGAGACATATGCGGACACACAATAAAGAAAAGCTTTATTTTTGTGAAACGTGTGAATTTTCATGTTCACAGATGTCGGATTTGACGGAACACATTTGTAATTACACTGAAGAGAAGCCATAATTGTGTGATATCTGTAGAATGTTATTTTCACTAAAAGGAGACTTGTGGCATAAAACACGTGAAGCATCTGCACAAAAGTCTACACTAATAACTCACATGAAAAAAAAAATACTCAAGAACAATTATAAATTTTTTAGGTTTCATTTTTATTAAAAGACAGAATTCAATGTGTATTCAAGCATAAAGTAAAACCATTTTTTAAGTATGCAGATCTTCATTATGAAAGACATAATCATAAAATACTATAATATTTACAAAATTAATGAATCATTCAATTTAAATATGAAGTAATAGCATAGAATTTTATTATATAAACAAACCAATGAAATTTTTTATAAATAGTGAAATGTAACATCTGCACTGTCTGTCTTTGTGACACAATTGTTCTTTGCCCCCTACCAGCCAACCAATTTTGGCTTGTGGGATACTATTTGTGAGATCATTAACAGTTAAAGGTCCAACTATATTTTGATCTGTGTCAGGCTTCTGGATTATTTCTTTTTTGAGATTTTATAACTTTTTGCGACTCTTTTAGACACCAATTCAGCTGATGTTTAGTCACAAAAGGTAATTTGTTCTGAGGAATAACATAGGTCATAGTATTGTACACCTGGAAAGACCAAGGATGTGATTTACAAAGAACTCTTTTAAAGAGGAGAGGTACCACAAACCTCTGGAATGTTTAGGGGAATGCTCTATGATATTCTGTGATTTTCATTACATCTAGTAAGAATGCAAAGAAAACACTTATTTTTCTTTTACACATAAATAATTTAATAACACGGATAGGTCAGAACCTTTTGGTTGCAATGTGACCACTTGTTACTTTAAAAAAGGTCAGTTAATTTGGGGAGTTATTACTATGAAACAGTCAGTTTTAAGGTTTTGCATTCTATTCTTTTAATCATTTCAATATAAATCATTTGTGTTAATGTAATTATTTTATCATGATAAGCAATGAATTCAACTGAAACAAGAAAATTCTCATTATTAGGGCAAAGTTTATTAGAGATAAAATCTAATTACTTTCCTCTCTTATATTGAGAATGATGGATGTGCACTTTTTTATTGGGAAATAATTGCTGACAAATTTCAATTGTACAATTTAGTTTATTCTTTTAGAATATATACAAATTGATTAATAATCTATAAAGTATGAGAAGGATATTTTCAATTTTACTTCGATAAAATTTACCGGTAGATATAAGCAATATATTTTATAAAAGTATTTAATAGATAAAAATATAAAGAATACAGAAAAACTTTATAGTTGTGTGGAGTATGTGAATGTTTATTTTTACACAAGGTAAATTTTTAAATCCTAAATTTATATGCATTTAAATGAAATGATATTACTAAGAGTTCAAAACTGCAAATGGTGATAGCTAATTAATCAGCAATTTTGTGTAATGTCTAAGAGAAAGAAAAAAGATATCATAAAGAAATAATCTAAAATGATAGTTTTTTTTTCAACCATTTTTTAATACCTCAAAAATGATTTTGTTATCATGCATGTTTTTACCAATTTGAATTAAGTAACAATCTGTCTTTCTTGAAGAAAATATACAGAAAAAAAGAAAATTGTCTGCATGTGCATGTTCATCATAAAAGTCCCAATTAGTGTATAACTGATGTTTTAATGCTGAACAAATCATAAGAAAAGAAATTCTATCTTTCTTTTTCTCACAATAAGAAAATAAAACACAGTGGATCATTCTGTGTTTGACTCTCATTATCTGCAACTGCCTGTTATAAACAACCGGTTTTCAATCCATGAACAATCAGTAAACCTTTAGTGAGAGACCACTTGTAATATGCGAGAGGGTTTTGATGACCAAAGTGTGGTCACATATAACAGGATTCACTCTATATTATTTAATAAATACTTTTCTTTATCATAATGATTCTTTTTTTATAATTATAATTTAAAGCTTGTCTGAATTTGTGAGATGGGTTTTGATAATTGTTGTTCAAATTTAATTATCAAATACAATGTAAGGATTTTCAAAAAGCAGATTTGGCTTTTCTTTTCTTTTCTTTTTCAAAATCAGGTACTAAAAATTAAAATAGATTTCAAGAGGCTGTAATACTTTATGTTCATCATGGCTTGAATTTAACATTTTCTGAGGACAAACAAAATTTATACACTATTTTTACAGACTTGTACTCATCTATATAATTGTTACCTTCACAACATTTCAACCAATGAACCCTTCAACCTTTTTCATGTGATTGAACTTTGGAGTCTTCACAGAATTATATATATAGTAGATAAGTTCTCTACTTGGTTTTCACCCTGTGGATTGTCAGGAGAACATATAGCAGATGAGAGCAGACACAGAGTCAATGGCCCTTGGAGACTGTCAGTTTCTCACCTGTACCATCATCAAGCGAGATAAATGCATGCTCTATCACTGATATGACATACTTTAACTATAAATGCAAATAAAATCCTTTCAACAAATTATATGCAATATAGATTAATAAGAAAACAGAAAAATATAGAATATATGGAAGAATGCTATCTTCTGAGCCAACATTTTGGTTAATAAAAGCCATAATCGGGGCTTGAAAGTACAAAATATTTAAGTACAAAACAAAATATTTTGTGTTTGAGTGAATATTTTTTAGCGATAAAAAAGAAAAGGCAGAGGTATAAGGAAAGCGATGACAGTTTTTATTAATGAAAAAGTTCAAGCACTGGCTTAGAATATAATATTCTTCCATATTTTGTTATTTTCCTATTAATTTATATTTCATTGTTAGAATTATTTTTTCCATTTATTTATATATATATATAGTCTAACTTGGTTAAAGTTTTAGAATAATTAAATCACAGTTTTTAAAAAATGCTGACAGTCAAAGCACACTATATTAATATCTTATTTCTTTTTCCAAGTTCATATAATATTCCGAGGCCACAACATATTCTATAAACTTACAAACTTAAATAGTTAACATCTATATGTTCTGATGAGGATTTATTCAATAAATCCAAAACGTCTTCCAAATAAAATAATCAGATTAACACTTGTTGTTTTTGAAAATTTTTAGTTTTTTCTTTGTCTATGTATTAGGCCGAAATTATATTTAAATTTATTGGATAAACCCTCTTTAGGGCATATAAATGTTGACCATATATATATATATATATATATATATATATACAAGTATCATTCCAAAAGAAATGCCTCCAAATTTTTTTTTATTCTGTTCAAATGGATCAGAGGGGATTGCAAATTGCATTGTTATAATGACTGAACTTATGCATTCATGATGTGAATGCTTAATCTCTCTGTTCCAAATATCAACGGTGTGAGACACCCCTGTCAAGGATGTGTGTCAGAGGCAGAAATATTTAATTGAATTTCTTTAACCAGAAAAATGGAACCAATCAACATTTTCGAAGCTAATGCAGTTGATACCAACACTATAAGGAGATGGGTTTGATTTCAGAGTGGCAACAGATTTAAGTGAAAAAGCACACTCTGGATGCGAAAATGGGCCGCCTTGTTCATTGCTGGCAAAAGTGCATTAAGAATGGGGGTGACTATGTAGAAAAATAATTTCGATAGCATAAAAAGTTGCTTGTTTTAATGGTACCATTCCTGTCTTCGTAGCTCTTCAACTTTAGGAAATAGGTGACATTACTTTTGGAACAAAATATATATATATAGTAAATTAAATGACTGATTTGATATATAATGTTAATAAATTTGGAAGTTTTGGATGGATGTTATGTTCTTCTTTGGGAGAACATATACCCACTTTTAGTAGATTTGTCTCATACCAACTGAGTTACACTTACGGTTTTAGAATTTAATGTTATAGATTAACATATTAGGCAGCAAATCATTATTAATACAAATTCCATTGAACATTGATTATGTTGTTTGTCAAAATATTTTATTATAAATCCCTTACCACCAGACACCAAAAAAATTATCAGATAAATTGAAGGGATTTATAATAAAATATTTTGACAAACATAATCAATGTTCAACGAAATTTGTATTATATATATATATGACATATATAGGTTAATATTTATTTTCACTATATATATATGTATATATATATAATGGAAATAAATATTTATCAAGAAATAATTCAGGTAAAACTTATTAAATCAAAGTGATGTTACAATTTTTTTGGATTATTGAACAAATCATCCATTAGCTTGTTTAAAGGGTGTAATTCATATAGAAAGCACCATGAGAGCATTCGCATCTTCACAGCAAAATTGTTATTGGAAAAATGAAGGAACACAAAAATTCATTTCAGATTTCAATATATCATCATTGTGGGACTGCTATACAAGAATGGCATGAATGAGCAAATGCCTGGAGCATACTTCTCACCTTTAGAAAATATTGGATTATGGTTAATAGAAGATATGAACTTTGTAAAATGGATGAAAGATGAGAAGAGGAAAATAAATAGAAGAAAAAGTGGAGCAAGATGATGATTTAGAGGGAAATAAAAGAGTTGATGGGATAGAGCAGATAACTAGAAATTGCCTTGGTAGTCAGAGTGGGAATAAATTTAGTTCAGGAGCAGAATTTCCAAGGGTTTGAGGTTTTATAGATAATAGAGGGATGGGTGGTTAAAGAAGGATTTTTCAGATAAGTATATCACAGGTCTATAAACCTTAATTCTGTAAAGCAAAGAAGTTTATCTAGCATCTGATCAAACCATTGGAATCAGTTTATCTATAAATTTTTACATCCTGCCTGACTGTGTCTCTTTTGGGCAACCAACCTTGGCAAGTGTTATACCAAATGATTGCTTATAACGAGCGGACAGTCTAGATTATGTTTTTATTGGTTCACAGACTTTTTTTAGATTTAAAGAATTTGGCATTTTTTATACTTGGTTGAGCACCAACCCAAGTTAGGCACAGGCCATTTTTATGTGATCATTGTATCCCTGGGCTTTTGTAATTTGTGTTGCCCTTCACCTAGATCGGTTACTCTCCCGAGTTAATGAACCTCATCTGCCCAATGCAGCTAAAAGTGGATGCAATGGTTTTGACTAGGATTTGAACTCGGGTAATATAAATCCAGAGACCAAAACCTCGCTGCTGTGAAGAAGGCGTTATATATAACTGCAGTAAATTCACTTTCTTTAAATAATAAATTAATAAGAATATAAAAACTAGATACAAATTAGTATTCTTGCTTCCCAAATTCTAGAATCTTTAGAAAATTTGGTTTAGTATTTAATGGTTATATCAACCTTAGTAATTTAATGGTGAGAATAATAATTTTCTAGATTTCTCAACATGTTCTTTGAATTGCACTAGTTCCACCATCAATCTTTCAAATAATAAATATCAAAATCATCTGTGAATGAAATTTGAAATGAATGAATACAATATGTCTGATGGTTCATCTAAAATTATAGAGAAAGTGGACTGTAGAGACATCTAATATGGCTAAAGGCGATGGGTAACACAAAGGTAAAAATACTCAGGTATGAAAAGTACAAAGAAAGAAAGAAATATTATGAAGACGATATTCAAAAGCAGAATATAATCATAAGTTTAGGAAATTATTGTCCACAAAGTTCATAAATTGTAACTATTCTCTTGCATGTGTGTCTGCATATGTCTTATTAAGGAAGATTTGAATGTAAAAGAACGCTTACACACTTTGCATGAAAACGGTTTCTTTTCCCGATGTCTTTGCATGTGGTTTGTTAAACTTGAAGTTGTAAAAAACGATTCTGTACAAAGTTCACACGAATAAGGCTTCTCTCCTGTGTGTCTTCGTCTATGAACCACCAAACTTGACTTTTGTGTAAAAGAAAACCCACAAATATCACACTGATAAGGTTTCTCTCCAGTATGCTTTCGCATATGCAATTCTAGATTTGACTTTCTTGCAAAAGAAGCAGCGCATACATCACAAACAAAGGGTCTCTCTTCTGTATGTGTACTTATGTGTTTTGATAACTGTGCAGTTTGAAAGATGCCTGGCAGAGTTTACATGTGAATGGTTTCTCTCCAGTATGTGTTCAAACATGGTTAACCAAATTTGATTGATCAGCAAATGAAGATCCACAAACATCATATAAATAGGATCTCTCTCTCTTGTTTTCATTTTTCTTGATCATTTTCATTTTTCAAGGGGATGGGACATCAAACCAGATGTCTACCATGTACCCTTATTTAACTGAGTCCAACCAAGAGATCTTTTTAGAATTCTAGCCGT
>JAYKTE010068767.1:0-14411 GCA_036873565.1 Xipholeptos notoides
ATTACGGTCATACTACTAGGGGAAAAAGAAAGATAGAAAAATGGCCTCATTATGGCAAAAATATTCCGACGGAAACAAGTTGAAAAGAGAAAAACAATCAAATGGGTCTTGACATAAAATTACTCAATACTTTTTATTAAACATTGTTTTAATTGATTGTGTCTTGACTAACAGTGAAAGGCCGTGATTCGTGTCCCGTTGACTTGTTGTGGAGGATGGGGGGGGGTCTTTATAATAGTTAGGATACCAACCATTTGATAAAAAATTTTTTTAATTTTACTAGAGTTATATTTCGAAATTATATCAAAGGTGTAGAATTATTAAGATTATGTATTATTAGATGTATTGACTGAAAAATTTAATGGAATTAAAAATCCATACATTTATTTTGTATATTCTTTATATAATGAATTAAAATTTTAGAAATATCTACTTTAAAAGATGGTCTGATAAAATAATATGAATCAATGTGAAAAACTGACTCAATCAGCTCGTAAGTTTAAACTTATTTACTTAACAAAGCTTTAGAATAATAATTCATTCTAGATTAACTTTAGATACTAACACCTTTATTCTAATAATTAGGTGATCTAAACAAAATTAAAATAAAAAACCTTTTTTTTTTTTTTAAGAAAAAAAGTATATAAAGAAAATTTTCATACTTTTGAAATATCAGTATTTTACACTTCGAATTTTCATCTATTCCTTATTTCACCAATATTTAAAACAATATTTTTGTTCTGGTTTTTTTAGTAGATTTTAGATTTTCAAAAGTAGAATTTCTGAAATCCCTATCACCATCTGTTAAGATTCTTGCAATAAAAACTGAATTCAGATTTCATTGGTTTCCATCTTTGTTAATAAAATATGAATTCCAAATCTATCATATCAACATTTTATTCCCCTTTTATCATTGTAGACATATTGATGAATACAGTCAAGGAAGTGCTCCTCCTTATGCCGAGGAAGATTCCTATGAGCAGGAATTAAGAGAATATGGCTTCAGTCAACGAGAACGTCGTGAGAGAGGCAATGTCACACCACCAAGACGGTACCACAGTCCGTATCGGGAAGACAGGCATTCGAATGCTGACAAAGAATCCACACGCGGCAGTCGCTATGAAGACGCGTTCACCAAAGACAGATACGATTATTACAGCAGTGACAGCGCCGTCAGTGATAATGGGCATGATGAGAACTGGGTGGATCACCATTCGTTGGATCTTTCTGATCGTCATGCCACACCAACAAAACTGAAATACTCGAGTCGAAGTGAGACACGCTTAAAGCAGTCATCTCGTGACCACAGCCCTGCCATTGAATTTTCCTACAGGCACTCACCAGTGCGGCGAAGGAGCAAAAGCAGGAGCAGAAGTAAGAGCGGGAGTCGTACAGAGAGCCCAAGTCGAAGTAGGAGTCGAACGCCTTTGAGGGAGAGGCGGAAAGATTCCGTGTTCCGACCACGGTCTCCACACACACCACAGACACCCCCAACACCCACAGAAGAAGAACCTCCCATCTATTCTAAAATCCGACCTATCAGTCCCACTTCCCGGTTTGATGAATTTGATCGATCAGGAGAATTGAAGAAAATATGCAGAACAGACGACAAGATCGAAGGCCTACGGTCTTCGGATCACGATAAATACAATATGAAATGCTTGGGAACTTCTACTATGTCTTTCATGAAAGGAGAAACAACACAAGCCCGTAAAAAAAGTAGAGAATTTGATGATAGCAAGCATGATGTAATAGCAGGACGGCTACACAAGTCTCAGATTCCTGCGAGTAATCGGTTGTTAGAATCTGCCCTTCAAGACCGACATCAAGTCTTGTTGAAAAAGGCAGATGAACTCCACCATGATAAAAACCGTCTAAACAGATGTAAACTCTTAGAGCAGCCTCACGGTAACTCCAGCCATTCCAGTGGCCACGACGATTCCGATCCCGGTTCTTTTGCTGAGACTGATCTTGGACATTTGCATCGAGAGAAACGGTTGCTGCTCGAGAAATTAAAACAACTGGAGGACGCTGGAAGCCCCAGTGATAACGAATCTTTACCAACCCATGAAGACCTACGAGAAGACGGACATGGGCGATTTGTGCCGAGGAAGGGCCGATCCGATGATCCTCTTTGCAGTAGCTTACGTCATAACCTCAATGAATTGCACGGAAAGGAAAAACGGAAACTGGAACCGTCTCAGAGTTTTCGGAAACAGATGGAGGCGAGGCGCCTGTTGGAACAGACTCAGGGGGAATCTAGTTTGTTATCAAAATCTAAAAAGACTTTAGAAAAAGTTGTGATGCTCGATGGCATGGATAGTGAAGGGGAAGAGGATATAGGTATCACCTCACCAAAGGCCATTCCTACTGCGTTCAAACCAAAGCGAAAGAAAAAGCTGGACGAAGACCCTGTGTCTGGCGTCCGCTCTGGCAGATTCTATCGAATGAAGAAAAGCGGAATGTTAAGTAGCGATGATGAAAAGGATCACTCGAAATCTCTAGAGAACGAAGATCCTGTCATGCGACGAACGAGCCGTGACGGTAAAGATGAACTGTCAGCGGTCATTAGCCGGTTTAAAGAACAGTCTAGACATTCTGATTTAAGTCGGGAGGTTTCCGAGTCCGGGTCTCACAAGGAATCGAGAGAGTACAAGATGGTGCACATGATCTCGAAGGACGGAATAGAGACGGGTACTAAAATTATCAAGAAAGAATTATCCATTGATGATATTGTTCAAGACCCTCGACACGAGATAAAGAAGGAAGAACCTCTTTCTTTACCCTTACCTCGTTTTGCGCTGAAACATAACGCATCTCCAGTAGAATCTCCACTTCCGTGTCCTTCCCCACCTCTATTGCCTGTTAGGCCAAAGGCTCGTTCTCCCTGCTTCTCCCCACAATGCAGTAGCAAGTCGCAGTCTCCAGCAATGTCTCCTGCTGGTTCATTATCAGACGTGTCGCATGATACAGCTAATTCTAATCTCCCCGAGTCTGCCCTGAACAGGTTACACGACCATAAGGAAGAGGATCAATTGAGTAAAGATTTAGCGGCCAGTTCAAGTGGGATAAAGAATCTGTTACCGAACCCTGACGGTGACGATAACCTATCGGACAGTTTGAGTGAACTTAGCTGTTCGTCTCTGGATGAAAAAATTCGACAGTTAGATAAAAAGCTCAATATGACACCCGTACCGCGGCCTGTCGATACTACGACGCCAGGCCTGTATGGGAAGTTCAAGATCAAAAAGAAAGAAACTTCTCTGACTGGTGGAAGTATGCTGACCTCAAACTTGCGCAGCGAGCCATCAGACATTGTCAAATCTCTACTCTCCCGGTCGAGTATATTCGACCAGGATTCAAAACGGTTAGAACAGATTAATGAAAAGTACAAACCAAAAGAGATCAACATAAATATCGAGGACTCTCCGCCTAAAATGAATATCCGCACGAAAGCCGCAGCGAAAGAAATGCCGCCTTCCATGCCTCAGAATTTTAGCCCACTTATGCCGTTTAGTTCATTCAGTTCGACCTGTAACATGACTTCCTCATTTCAGCCTTCTTTTACCTCCAGCTTGTATCAGCAGCAGCACTCTACTACTGCTGCTGCTGCTGCTCCTCCTCCTGTGATAGGCATGTTAAATACTCCTTCTACTCCTCAGTTTTGGGGAAGCACAACACCATCGATGAACACTCCTGCAAAACCTGTTGCAGATGTGACAGCAGCCCCTGTTTCAGTGTTAAAGAAACTGCCAGTGACCCCTGCTGCAATGGACCTGCCTGTGAGAAATGAAGATCCACCCCCCTCTACTGTACCATCGACATGCCTGTCGGCTCTGCCAGAAATGACTTTGCCCTCCGTACGGCAGCCAGTGGATACTTCCCTCATCTGCTCTCACGCCTCTTTGGCGAGTGCGTGTTCGGAGCCAACGGATTCTGCAGTGAAGAAGGAAGCAGGTGCCTCCTCCTCCGTCGCGACTGGCGGCAAGAACGAGGCTGCAGCCTGGATGTCCCCTCGGAAAGATCTCAAGGCCGAAGAGGTGACGAACGAGGGAGGAGTTGGAGTTGTCGTCGAGGGTTTGTTGAAAGAGGAGAAAGGCGAACTTGTCGTCATCCCTGGTCCCGTATCAATGCCGTCCACATCATCTGGTTCTTGTCTGGGAAAGCGGAAATCTTCTGACGATTTGGATTCCCCCAGGAATAATAAGGTGATGAAAACCGATTCGAAATCTTGTCCCCTTCCTCCTCCTCCCACCACTCCAGTGGTGGTGGTGTCGTCGTCAGCGGGAGCCACGGTGAAGCCCCACCACCAGGAAACTTCGAAGAATGACAGCCTTGACAAAATGGAATTGAAAGAGGAGTCGGCGGCGCCGCCGCAAGCACCGTCACAACAGCAGCAGCAACATCAGCAGCAGCAACCTCGAAAGAAGGCTCGACATAGTGATTCTGTAAGAGCCAAAGAGGATAAAGAAAGTGATAAGAAATACCTGAGCGTTCCTTCGGTGAAACCGAGCAAGTCGCCTGAGAAGAAACTGGTCAAGGCTCCGAGTCGGGAGAAAAGCGACAAGAAGGATTCCGGTGAGGGGGAAAAGAAGGCGCTGGAGACGGCAGTCGCCAAGAAGGAGCAAAAGGCGTCGAAGGACGGTGATAAGTGCAAATCGTGTGTCAAGGAACCGGTTAACTGTGATTTTGAAGAGAAGCCGAAAGTGCGGAACAGCCACTCCGACCGAAAGCACGAGAGGAGCGAAAAGAAGGAGAAGAGTCGGAGTAAGAGCTCCGAGGGCAAATCCGAAAAGGAGAGGAGCTCGAAGGAAGGCGAGGCCCTTGTGAAAGAGTCTCACAAAAAGGACAAGTTAAAATCCAAAAGTGACGGACGGTCGAAAAGCAAAGCCGAGGAGAGAGGGGACAACGATGCCTCGAAAAATGGCCGGGCTAGCCACGAAAAGGTGGAAACCGAGAACCTGTCAAAAACGTCTAAGTCTCATCGAAAGTCCGAAGAAGACAAGGGGGACGACAAAGCTGACATTGTGAAGTGCTCCTCTGAGGCCAGCAAGTCGGCGAAATCCCATCACCGTGCGGAGCAGGCAGAGAGTGAAGCCTCGACCAAAAATCACAAGGCCTATCACAAAACGGACTCCGACAAAAGCGACTTTGATACCGGCAAGGCAAGCAAATCTCATCACAAGACGGATAACGAGAAAACAGAGGCCGAGCATTTGAAGTCTTTAGGAAAATCTCACCAGAAGGCGCTGGATAGCTCGGAGAAGGTTGAAAGCGAGGTCTTGAAGAATAAATGCAGCAACAGAGTGGAAGCGGAAAAGATGGAGACAAACGAAAACTCCAAGGTTGGTAAATCGTCCCACCACAAATATGATGGGGAGAAAGGTGGCGAGGCTGATGGGGCCAAACCTAGCAACAAATCTCACCACAAACACGAACAGGTAAAATCTGATCCCGATGGCCTGAAATCCAGCAAAGCACACCACAAATCTGAGAAAAGCAGTCGCAGCTCTTCAGAGCGTGTGCGTAAGGACAGTGTGAAGAGCAGTTCCGATCGCAAGAAGAGTGAAAAGGAAAAGAGTGAGAAGGGCGATAAGCAGGACAAATCTGAGCGTCTGGAAAAGGCTGAGAAATGCGAGAAGGACAGCAAAAGCGAAAACAAGGACAAGTTGGAAAAGACAGAAAAGTCCGAGAAGGAAAAGTCCGATAAGACAGAGAAGGAGAAGTCGGACAAAGAGAAATCGGATAAGGACAAAGATAAGACGGAGAAAGAAAAACAAGACAAGGGAAAATCGGACAAAGAAAAACCGGAGAAGGAAAAGCCGGACAAGGACAAGCAAGAGAAGCCAGATAAAGACAAGCCAGAAAAACCGGAGAAGGAAAAACCTGATAAGTCTGAAAAAGAAAAACCAGACAGGGAGAAGCCTGACCGGTCAGAAAAAGATAGGTCAGAGAAAGATAATAAGTCTGACCGATCTGAGAAATCGGACAAGTCTGAGAAATCTGAGAGCAACGAGAAGTCTGAAAAGTCTGAAAAAGAGAAATCTGAAAAAGAGAAAGGCGGAGAGGAAAAGAAGAGTGAATTTTGTCTCGATGCTTTTGGTCCGTATGTATCGATGTACGACAAGGTAAAGAGACGGTCGTGCAGCAATAAAGACAAGGACATGGAAGATATGCGGAAGAAGCTGAGCCAACTTAAAAATACGCGGAAGAAAAGAGGCAGCAAGCCGAGCCGCAGTGACGAGACGGAGAGCAGTGTGCAAAACACGGATGACGAGAGCAGTACGAGCACTTCGTTTGTGGCTTCTAAAAAGGAGACCCTAACGGAAGAAAAAGATGAGAGTGCGAACAAAAAGAAAAAGAGGAATGTGATTGAGAGCTCGTCTTCCGAAGAGGACCCTCCCAAGTTTATTCCGACCCCTTCCAAAAGGGAGCTGAAGAAATCTTCTCCCAAGACTCGGCCGATGCACAAGAAATCGAAGGCCGTCGTCGATGTCTCCTCTGACAGCGACACCGAAGAGAAAGACTATAAAAAGATTTCTTCGAAACTGACGAAGCCAAAGTTGGACCCATCATCGGTGTTGCTGCACGAGCCGCACAACAACTCGGCCGATCCGAAAAAGGACAGTCAGGACGAAATGCTGGCAGAGAAGACCGAAAAGCTAAGCCGTAAAAAATCGAGCAAAGAAAAGAAGAAGAAATGCGAGAAGGAGAAGAAGAAATCTAAAAAGTCCTCTGAGAGTCGGTCTTCTTCGAAAGACGAGAAGAAAGAGCTTTCAAAATCTTCTCCAGTCTTCAATGACATGAATCCAATGCAAGGAGAAGGAGATGCGATGGACGACTTGCAGATCTCTCAAGCTGTCAGCATCCTGTCCGAGAGTATGTACATGGACATGGTTCATAAAGATTCTTCCAAGGAAGATTTTCTTCACAAACCATCCCTGGCAACCACATCGACGGTTGAAGATGAAGATGACGATATTTCTGACGTTGCTATCTGCGCCAATGTATCAACCACGCTAGAAGAGAACGATGACCTGAAGCTTTTTGCTCAGCCTCACAAGTTGAGCAAAGATGTGTCGTTCACCGGACAAATTGAAGAAGAAGAAGAAGAAGCAGGAGGAGGAGGAAGAAGAGGAGTTGGTCAAGATGAGAGCTTGTCAGAGAAACTCTTTCTACCTATAAGCCTGAACGAGGCCACAACTAAGGACTCGGAAGAAAACCACCATGCGGACACTGAGGACGAGCCTCCAGACATTTCTTCAAAGTCGAATAAAAGCAAGAAGAAGAAGAAGAAAGAGAAGAAGAAACACGAAGCAAAGTCGAAGAAGAGCTCCAAGAAGAACGTTGTGAAGATTTCAATGCTCGACGACAACGTCTTCTTAAACGATGATTCTCGTCCCCTCGAAGTGACGCAGGAGGACGAAGAAGAAGAGAACACAAAAAGTTTCCAAATCGCCGCCGACCTTGATTCTTTCTTTCTTTCAAAGTCAACGAAAGAAGAAGAAAAAGAAGAAGAAGAAGAGGAGGAGGAATCGACTAAATTCATAAAAAATGAACCTCTTGCTGAAATCGAAGAAGCCGATGAGGAGGCGGAGGAGATAAAGCAAGAGGAGGCGGTCGACTTGGCAGGACTAAAGAGGAGCTTGTCATCGGAGGTTATGAAGGTAGCGACCAATGACGACTTTCTAGAACATTCCATAAAACAGGAGTTGCCGAAGAATTTCCTCCAATGCAGTGACCCCCTTTCTGGCAAGATGGAAGAAGAATCATTAAAAGAAGAATTAGAAGAAGAGGAAGGTGAAGATGAAAGAGAGAGTGAGCTGGTTGAAGAAAAAGAAGAAGATGAAGAAGAAGAAGAAGATCAGCCCACGAATGATTCTCTGCTAGAAGGAGGCAACCGTAACCATAACCATTTAGAAAAAACGTCTGAAATCGTTCGGGAAGATGTTTATGATTTTGAGAAATCCGAGAATCTTACCGAGAAACCGAATGCCGATTGTGAAGAACTAAGAAAGTTCGAGAAAACTGCTGATCATCCAAACGATGGGAAGAAAGTGTGCGAAGAAACTTTGGATTCGGACATTCCTAAAAGCACCGGGGAAGAATCTCCAGAGTTCCTCCTCTCGTCCGTGGAGGAGGAGGAGGAGGAAGAGGCGAACGAGGAAGAGGAGACGGACATACCGGATCCCACTCCCGAAGAGCAGTCCGATGTTGACATGCCCAAAGGGACATTGGAGGATATCCCAGCCCAAAGTCCTGAGCACTCGGACACGAAAGACTTGGACAGCCCTTATCAACTAAAGCAGCAAGAGGAGACCGTATCAGACGTCTTCACTGATTTGAAGAATCTTGACAAATGCTGCTCCGAAGCCGAGGACAGCAGAGAAGATAGTGAAACACTGACAAAGCAATACCCAAACCTTGATTTTGTTGAGAAGCAAGAAGCAGAGAAGCCCGAAGAAGAAGAGGAAGAAGAAGAGGAGGAGGAGGAGGAGTCAAAATCAGCTGACCTGGCGGAAGAAGGGGCAGATAAATCCTGCACTGTGACGACAGTCGAGGAAGAGGAATTGAAACGAGAGGAAAGCAAAGAACAAGAAGACGCTAGGAGTTTTGAGAAGCTCTCCGAACAGACCGAAAATCCGATCGGGATCTTCAACTTTGGCCTCTTGCAAGATGTTGATGATGACGATGATGATGGTGAGGATAATGACGATAACGATGATGACGATGATAATGATGCGGACAAGAGCACGAGAACCATTCACAAAGTGCACGACATAGAGTTATCGGATAAAGGTAACTATGGTGCTTTGGAGACTGAACAGGTTGTTGACAAGGCTAACAGCAACACAGATTCAAACAGAAATGTGGACCATATCTATGATTTTGACGATACTACAGAAGAGATGTATAGTAATACCTATCTAGATAAGGGAGACAAATCGAGGCAGTTTAATTACAAGAAGGTTTTCATGATGCAATCTCGGAAGTCGGACAAGATTTATAATTCTGATGTGACGAAGAAGATCTGTGAGAAGATAGAACAGAAGTTTTACAGCCTCGAACCCCCGATCAAATTTGAAAACATTTTTAAGAAAATCAACAAGAAGGTTTACACCCTCGAGGAAGCCAATTCAACAGAAGACAAGATTTATGACGATGATCTTTGCAAGACTCGCGGTAGAATTGCTGATCTCCACCACCACCATCATCATCATCCCCCTCAGCAACAGCACGCAGATAAGACCGATGGAGACGTCTATGATTTCGATGAACAAGATAAATTCGAAGTCGGTGAATTGTTAGATTCCAAGAAAATAGAACAGAAAATCCACGATCTCCAAGACAACAAAAGAGCTGAAGAACATTTGCCAAATTTTGACGGAGGCAAGAAGGGCGCTGATAAGCTCTCAAGATTCCAAGTCTGGTTTGCCAACGAAGATAATAAATATTACTTTGACTCTGTCAAAGAGTTTGATTCAAAGCCAAACAAAAGCCGTTCCAAGTGCGGCAAACACAAGTCTGGCCAGGGTAAACGCCGCAATAAAGGTAAAAATGTTACCTTTACTTGGGCCAGAGACATGGATTTGAAATCACCGGTGGAGTCTGCAACGGATAACAATAATATTACCACTGATACGACATTTGAGATGAAGGAGAGCGATTATACGGAGCTTGAGGACCAAGAGGATAAGCTTGTTATCGATACGAGTGACATGTGCGTCTACGATGAAAACTCCGCAGAACAGGCGGAGAAAGAATCGGAAAAGGGGAAACTGTGCAGTTCCGAAAGAAAATCCAATTATAGCTCCTCGATACCTGATAGCAAAAAGAGTCCAGATGTTCTTGATGATAAAGAGAAAGAATTGGGACAAGAAGAAGAAGAAGAAGAGGAGGAGGAGGAAGAAGAAGAAGAAGAAGGACGGCAGCAGCAGGTAGAAAGGCAAGAAGAGCTTTTGAAGAACACAGCTTTTAAAGGAAATCTAGAGGTTTTTGGTATTTCAATTAAGAAGCAACTGGAGAAATACGAGCTGACAAATCACAGCGGATCGACTTCCGACAAGATTGAAGAAGAATCGGTTTTGGGCTTTGGAATGCTGGATGGCAACAAAGACTCGCTGGCATCGGACAAGCTGTCCGATGACTGCGACAGCAGTGACGAAGGTGCTCTTAGAATCGATGAAGATGAAATCGAGGAGAATACCGATCGAGAGGAATTGGCCCTCGACAGTGTCTCCCAGAAAGAAGAGGAGGAGGGAGGAGGAAGTGTAAGAAAGCCAGAACACGAAGAAGAAGAAGAAGAAGAGGAGGAGGAAGAGGAGGAAGAGTGCAAAGTAGGCAACAAAACTGATTACAAGCAAAAGGAAAGTAATCAGCAGGATGATGAAATACTTCTTGCTTCTTCGATAATAGCCCAGACTGAAATTGAAGCTGCAAAAGACGAAGACAGTCAAGAGACGATTTTAGACCCCGAAGGGAATTATCAGGTCTTAGAGGATTTCGATGCTCCGTTTGCTGGTAAAGTTGCCGATGCTCGTCCGAGCAGTAGCTGCGAGCTTGAAACTAGCTTGGAGGCCTGCGACAAAGAATCAAAAGCGGGTCCGAACAGTAGAGAAGCGACCCCCTCACCCGACAACAACAGCATGGATTTGGAAACTCTGAAAGCCATTGAGATGTTGCAGGAGAGTCTGATGAAGACCGACACCGAGTTAAATGATCCTGAATCAAAGAAGGATAACGCCTTTTACCGTAAAGAACGGAAGGAAGACGATCTTCTGAAAGCTGGTTCCGAAGAGAACCGGTCATGTGATAAGCTGAAGAGAGAAGACGACGACGAGGATGATGAAGACGATCAGTATGAATGCACAGACTCGGGAATAGTCAGAGCAAACCAGGAAAATTTCAAGACTTCCATAGAAGCCTGGGGTGAATCTGGTATTTCTGGCGTTGGTATAAGCCCCAGTGTTGATTATGAAGAACCGGTACCTAGCCAACGGCGCTCCAGTCGCAAGGGCAGACATCGGGAGAAAAAAGAGCGAAAATGTCGGACATCACGGCGAGACACGAATAAAAAGAAAGATGGTGTCTTTTCTCGTTCTATGTTACGAGATGGCAGTGCTGGTTCACCTGAAGTCTTGTCTACATTACAGAACTTTGACTTAAAGAATCAACCAATTGAAAAGAACAGTCCATTTGATTGCTATCAATTTGAAGATGAGTATGAAGTGATACCAACCCTCTACCCCAGGTCGAATGACTCCAAACTTCTCAATCAACACTTGGTCATGAGCAATGTTAAGATTGAGCCTGAACTGATGAACAAAGAACCCCCGTTAGATCTTATGAAACTGGACGTTCACAGTCCGGCTTCGGAAAATAAGAATGTGACTATTTCCAAATATAGTAGTTTAAAACCAAAAGAAGAACTTGATGAAGATTCAGCTGCCGAGGAAAAGACAAGTCATTTAAAAGATAAAAACCTGAAGATTGAATCTGAGTCTTCTTCCCATGAGAAAGATGATGACGAAGCTGATGACATGGCGGAACCCATAAAGGATGAACCAACTTCTTTATCGATCGTCCTGAAGAAAGAAAAGGTCGAAGGCGACAAGGACCGAGAGGAGCAGTACAAGGTGGAGACGATTGAAAAGCCACTGAAGCTTGAAGACGATAAACCAAAGGGCCGTAAACGTCGCCTTCGTAAAAACAGCCGCAAGCAGATGGCTGTTTCTTCTCTCGGAGATCTCGCGGGAAAACCTTTGGAAAATATGAAAACCGTGTGGACCGCCACTCGAGCTTCTGCAGCCAATAATACCCTTGCTAGTCAGGAACTGCCAGAGAAGAGGGAAGAAGAGGCAGAGAAAGTATCGGACATTACAGCCCTTGCTGTGGCTGACCTTATCAAGGCAGAGTTTTCAGATCCTGTTTCTCATCCCCAGGATCCCTTGACTGAGGTTCCTTCAAAGGGAATCCCAACAGAGAACAACTCTGACACCAAAGCTTCTTTACCTGTCTCAGAATTAGAGACCAAGAAATCGGTTGTGCCAGTGCCACCAATAAGAGAATACCCCAAACGCAATCGCAGCAAAACTAACACTGCTACTATGGCAGCCTCAAATTTGCAAGGGACGCCAACCACTACAGGTGGCCGACGCACCAGGGCCTCCAAATACGAGGAGGAGAAGACGACAGTCCTTGCGGCTAATGCACCCACCACTACAGCTGAGGAGGAACTCGTTACCGAGGCTTCAAAAATGAAAGAGGAACCCCAAACTGCAATGACCCCTGACACCGTTGTCTTGCAACCAGTTGTCAAACTGCCTATGGAGGACAAACTGAAAGAGAAGAAAGTTGAAATTCCTCCCATCCGCTTTCAGAGGGAAACGAATCGTAGGGGTCGTACCCGTGGGTTCACCCTCAGACGATGTCCGCCCACTGAAGAGCAACTGGAGATCGCGCCTGCGGCTGAGGAGGCCGCTGAAAAGACTTTCCAGAAAGCAAAGGATGTATTTGACTTTGATGACGATGACGACGAAGCGATGGACACGCCCAAACTGGAGACCGTTCGTGCTGTGCAGCGTCCTGAGCGGCATGCCAAAGATGACCACCTCACCTCAAAGTTGGAGCCGGCGCTTAGTGAGGCTGCAACGCCCACCCACAAGGCTACCGTAGCCGAGTCGCAGAAAAGCAATGCCATTCCGTCCTTGGACATAGACGAAAGTACCAAGCTCGAAAATCAAGTGGAGTACCAGCGTTCACGACGGGGACGGAAACCCAATTACAAGGCTATGGATTCTGGTGTCCTTCCTAGAACAACTTCTCCACGCACCCGAATGTCCTCCCCCAAGACTCGATCTCCGAAGGCCACGCGACAGCAAATCCAGTGTCAGGCCCAGGTGGCTGCCCCAGCAACCACCTCAGCTCTGACGACGACGACAACACCACCACCCTCAGCCCCTGCAGCCGCCTCCGCCGCCGCTATGGCATCCTCCTCCCCCAAGACGACAACAGAGGTCGGCTCTCCCGTCGTAAAGCTAGAGAAACTGCCTCTGGTCACTCGTTCCTCGAAGAAGGACGAGGTCAAGAACGTCAACGCCAAAGAAGAGAAACCCTCGTTGAAGGTGACCCTGCGGCCAGAGCCGGTTGAGAACGATTATCTGGCCCTGTCCTCTGGCAACGAAGAAGAGACGGTGGATTCCAAAAAGGTCGGCGTCGTGATGACGTCTCCCCCGCCGCCTCCCCTTCCTCCTCCTCCGCCCCAACAGTCAGTGGAATCGGTCATTGTTACCCGCCGCGGGAAAGGGCGGAAGCGTAAGGGTGCGAACGCTGCCCTGGTCACTGCCCCTACCCCGGCCGTACCTGGGACCACTGAGCCGAAAGTGTCGACCCCCGAAGCGAAGACCGCCTTGTCCCAACCCAAGGCGGCGGAGGATCAAATCCTGGAAGAGAAACGGTCGTCCGCGTCGAGCGAAGTGTCGTCGGAGACCCTCGATGAGACGACTGTGCCGCTTGAAGAGGCTGAATGCCAAGAGAAAGGGCCACCAAGCATACTGGCTGACTCCAATGTGCCTGAAGTCTGCTTGTCTCCAAAATCCCAAACACAAAAGATTCAGCCTCCGTCACAGACTGCCCCCAGGACAGCAGTCACTGTAGTCAGTACAGCTTCTGTGTCCCTCTCCACAGAAGCAACCGCTACAACGACAGCATCCTCCTCCACTATAGATACCATCCCCGCAACATCTATTACTGCAAGCATTTCAACAACCGCTATTGCAAGTAGCAGCGCTCTCACTAGCGTCCCTTCAGATACTCACCTTGCCAGTGAGGTGTCCGCAACTAGTACTGAAAATACCTTAGAGAAGATGACTCCGCCTCCTCCTCCTCACTCGAAATTGCAACGTGATTCTGATAGCGATGTCACTATGATCGCTGGACCTGGCGTTATTCAGCCAATAGAAAACGTTTCGACCGGCCCAGTCATTGCTGGCAAGGCGTCATTGGTGGATCCTTCTGCTGGCCGAGCTCGTCCGTCTCGAGGCAGGAGCCGCAGCAGTGAACTCATTCTGAATGCTCTAAATAACCCTCCAGCGGTTATGCCGCACAATCGTAGTACACTTGCAGCAGCTTTGCACGCTCCAATGCCATCAGGTAAGTTAGAACGTAGACTATTTTGTAATGAAGATGAAAATCTAATATTTATTTTCCAATTTGAAGTTATTTCAAATTAATGGAGATTTGTCTTTCTTTCTACTATTTTCTGTGGGGAAGTCGATTTGGGCCAATCGGTAGGCAACCGGGCCTCGGAATCGTAGGACGCGAGTTCAAATCCCAGGGGAAGTCGATTTGGGCCAATCGGTAGGCAACCGGGCCTCGGAATCGTAGGACGCGAGTTCAAATCCCAGGGGAAG
>JAYKTE010068878.1:0-24029 GCA_036873565.1 Xipholeptos notoides
AAATGATTATTAGGATTAACTGGAAATTTTTTATAAGTATGATAAAATATATATCTATAAATCCGTCTCTCCCTCTCTCTCTTTCTCTCTCTCTGTCATGGGGAGCAAGTTGCATTTTGTGGGTAGAGGGGCTGCAAGGCATATTCTTCAAGTGGGGGGGGGGCGCAATATTGCTAAGCGCTCACCGATTATTTGATGTGCAATTTACCCAAAGAAGAATAAGGATTCATTTATAAACTTTTGGTCAAATAGAAATAGAAACAATATATTTTTACCAGCAAAGAAGCATTTTTTCATTTGATTCTTTCTATAATCATTTCTGTATCAACATAAATCTTTTTTAGAATCCTATTCTGGAGTGCCTAATAGATACATATAAAATGATCAGGAGTTATAAATTTTGCATACCTCTAATATTCATTTTTAAAAATTCATTTAATACTGTCATTGTTCAAATGATTTGCAATTGAGTTTTTTTTCATTAAAGATGAGGAAATACACATTTTTGTCTATTGTATTTAGTAACAAAAAATGCTAACATTTTACAAAGTCTATTTATGCTGTCTAAAGAACAAACGCTACTCTTTATACATTGCGTTTAAACTAACAATAAATTGAGCTTTTAAAGCAGCTGAATGTAAGTCTATCTTTCTATAATTCTCTAGTATTACCAAAAAAAAAAATATATATATAATGATGACATTGTTTTCAACATGTCAAAAATGTTATTTATTTTAATCTAGAAAAATATCAGTATTATTTACAATGATTTTTATTAAAGATAAGCCAAAAGGTTGACCAGAGAGTTAGGTTACTTAGTTTTAATCTCATTTTAACTTGTACATTTATTTAATTCCTGATCAAAGAGAAACAGTTTGTTTGATTCCTACTATGTTTAGATATCATAATTGTTTGTGCCGAATTTTAGGAGAAACTAAAACAACTTCAAAATTATGACATTATTTACTTTATTAAACATGAACCATTTCATTTTTTGTTATGGATGAGGAGAATAGTCCGATTAGTACTTTTAGATCAACCATTTTGTTTTACACTCTTTTCATGTCTTTCTGTCAACTTAAAGATCCTATCTTCTGAAAATTTCCATCATTTCTTATCAAAAACTCAATATTTTTATGTGATGGAACTAAAACATTTACCATATTTTGTAAAGACCTGAATAAGTGAAAATGAACAATATCAAGGGTACATAGAAAATAAGATAACATATCCCAGCAGCTAAGCTGTCTAACAATAATAAAGATGGGGAAAAAAGTATAAAAATCTGATCCACAAATTATTGAGCCTCATCAAAAAAATCCTGATAATCTGTCAAGACAATTCATCCCTTTAACCTGATGTGTAGCAATGGGGTCCTGCCTTTCCTCGTCACATGGGCAGCTATCTTCACTTTCCTCTGAATCACAGATGGCAATACAAACCACTCACAGACTTTTCTCATTTCATTTATTAAGCCAGGTTCTTCATCTAAGAATGAATTTCTCTTGGTCATGATCTTCATACTTTGGTCCAGCCAGCCTACATCGTGTTTGTGGGTCATTTGTTTGGAGTGGCAGACAGAGTTCTTATTTAATGACAACAGAACGTTTTTATATGTTAACTAAATCATTTTATTAAATGACTAAATCTGACCCTAAAATAGATAATCATAAGCTATTCTTGGGAACATGGCTCAGAAATGTGACCAAGACCAATACCCACAAACTCCAGACATTCACCAACAGATGTCTCAGAATCATTCTAAACATCGAATGAGCAACTGTGGGACAGAACCAACTAAACCCCAATGGAAACAGAGATCAAGAAACGAAAATGGAACTGGATTGGCCACGCGTTGCGGAAGCCTGCATCCAATATCACCAGGCAGGCGCTTGAATAGAACCTGCAAGGCAAGTGTAAGTTGTTTGCCCGAGGCAGACCTGGAAAAGAAGCACTGGGGCTGAGTCCAGGGCTGCCGGAATAACATGGGCTGAGCTGAAGAGGACCAGGCAGAACTGAGTCCGTTGGAGGAGCGTTGTTGCAACCCTATGTTTCTCAGGGAATCAATAGGAAAAGAAGAAAGAAGAAGATTCTTGGGAACATGACCTGATCCGGATCATCAACTACTTTTTTCAACTAATTATTGCAGAGTACTCACAAAACCACTCGGCATGTTCAAAGGCTGGACTACTATTTTTCTTTGTCTTTGGCTCTGCCTCTTGACATCACTTCCCAACAGAACAGCTATTATGCAACAAATTCATGAAGCTGTATTTTTAGGATTAATTGACTGGTTACCTGGCAGAAGCTCAGAGTAGAGAGTTCTGTTCCAGTCCCACCAGATAGAGAATATTGCTTTTTAGGGTTAAAATCTGGCTAAAGCTGGCATATGTCACATGCTCCAAAGTTTTACTTAAAACTGCTGTGAATGATCAATTTCTTCTCACTGGTCACAATTTGTTAATAAACTGTCCTGAGATGAGCTAGTTAATTTGTGTCCCGAATTTTTGTCCTCATCTTTACTTTTGTTAACTTCATGATATTTGACTAGAAGAGCCTTCCAGCCTTTGTCAGGTGATCAACCTTGAAACCTTCATGTTATCATTGCTAGATTTTGCAGAACTTCAAACTTTGTATAATTTACAGGAATCCATTAGGTTAGAAGTGACAAGTTTTTAAAATGTATTCTTTGTTATTATTGCCTTTGTGTGGGATCAAAACCCTCACTTTCAAATAATGTGCACTTGGAACTGTAGAAACTTAACCCTTTTATACATTGTGTCATAAGTCTTGCTTAGAAAAAGGATGTTTTTCATTACTTTTAAAAAGCAAATCCCAGATTGGAAGGAGATTTGAAAATATTTGTTCACTATGATCACATGATATCCAAACATTGCTGCATTTTAAGTACCTAATATTTATTCAGTGCTCATACATGGTAGGTTTTGATATTTTAAATGTTTCTACAAAAATGTGGATTATCCTCAAGCAATGTCTTTATTTGCTTAATATCTTGAGCAGAGGGCTTGTTTGGGTGTTTTTATTAATAAGATTATAATTACCACTTCTGTAGATTTCTCTTGGCTAGAATATCTTCACTGTACACTTTAAATATCTTTTTTTATTGCTTGCAAAGCATTTTTGCACTTATGGTCACATAAAAGTATCAATTTCTTCAAATGCATTTTTTCGTCTTTCATTTTCAAAGAGTTGTAGATTAACACACACTAGAATAATTTCAAACTTTATTTCTCAAAAAAAAGCTTTAAAATGAACATTAATTGGAAATATAAGCGGTTTATATTTGTCAATAAAGTGACATGTTTTAACAAGTATTAAAACAAGAATTCATAAAAATGTGTACAACTTCTATAGTTGACCTAATAGTTTTCTTGGTTTTATTCATTGTAGATTAACTTAAAACTTACAGCTTATAGTCTTTCTCTTTGTTTTTATAATTACCATAACCAAGATTGTTTCACAATGTTTTGATGTAATTCATATTTTTAGTAAAGGTTCATAGTGTAACTATGAATTACAGTAAATTTGAATTTGTAAGGCTGGAGTCATATTCTCTTTCTTGACTTGAGTTCAAATTCTGCCTGTTCTGTTATAGAAGTATACCAACCAAAAAGATGTTCAATTTTAGATTAATACCAATTAAAAATGTATTATTATAGAAGAATAGCAATGAAAGAGAGATGTTCAACTGTTGATAAACAGAAATAAAAAAATTTATAGATGAATAATAATCTAAAACGTGTTTAATTATAGATGAACACAAAATTAAGAAGATGGCAGGTTATAATTTTTCGAAATCCTTGAGATGAAGTATGATGGATTCTAAAAGTATTACCTGAGGAAGGGTGATTCGGTTGAAACATTGTAAGAAAGAAAATGATATGGATCAGGAAAATAGTTTGAATAATACTTTTAGAATGGATGGTTATAATTGAACACAAATAACTCAAATAACAATGCTAACATTACTCAACAAAAAATGAAGACATTAATACAAATGAACAGAACTATTTATTATTTATATTGACATATAAAGTCATAAATACCTTTTGACATTAATTTGGAAAGATTTATACAGTCCAATTGGGGACATTTTCTAAATTGCATTATATATTATCATTTAGTGTTCACTCAATTTGGTGTGGCTTTCCTTTTGTATAAGTATTAACCATCTTACATCAACAAGTTTTCAACAAGTTTTCTCATTGTAATATATCTTCTTCTTATTTTCCTATTGACTCCTTGAGGAACATAAGGCTGCAACGATGCTCCTCCAATGGACTCGGTTCTGGCTGGTCCTCAATGTTATTCCGATAGCTCTGGACTCAGCCTCAGCCTTAGTGCTTCTTTTCCAGGTTTGTCTCGGGCAACCAACTTTACACTTGCCTTGCGGGTTCCATTCAAGGGCCTGCCTATTGTAATATATATTTATTAGTAATCTGTGAACCAAAGGGTTTTGGATTATATGTTAAGAAGTTAATCTTCATATCAAGGGCACTGACATTTGATTGGTTGATTGATGACCCTTATAAGTCTGATTGGTTCCATTGTATCTATGAGGGCCATTCCAAAAGTAAAGCCTCCTAATTTTATTTTATTTCACTTCAATGGATTATAGTGAATTGCAAATTGCATTGTTATGATGACTGAACTTATACATTTTGAGACTCTAAGAAAGCAACATCTTTTCTTCTTGTTGAGACTGATTACTTAGTTAAAAATTATTGTTAGAAAACAAGAAAAAATCAAATTAAAAATATTAAAAAGGAAAATTAAAATTCTCTTTAATGAAACTTGTCTGAATAATGATATTCTGTCTAAATGTACAAAATTTAAAATTCTTGAGTGTATTGCGATTTTTGTTTGTGATAAAAATTATCCCAAAGTTGAAAAGTTATAAAAAGTAAAATCTCTTTATAATAAAAAGAAAAATTAGTCCAGATTATGAATACAAGTTCCAGGTGGGAAAATATTCCAAGAGAAAAATTTGTTCAGTAGCAGCAGTAATCCCAGGCAAATAATTGTAGTAGTTGTAATAATACTAATACTAATAATAATCCAAAGTCATGTTGAGCAGGGAGTTACTTCTGTCCTGTGAGGTAATAAGAAATAGCTTTAGATTCTAGCTTAGTCAAGGGGATTATATAATAAATTCTTTATCAATTTTGTTTTTTGATTGGTTCATTTTCCTTATACCTGGGTATAAATGAAATCACGGAAATCTTAACAGTCATACTCATATTTATTAGACCAAAATTCTTGCAATAAAAACAAATGGCAAAAAAAATTTAGTCAACATTTTAAGATACTAAAATTAGTTGTAGTACTATTTACCCACAAATGAAAAGGGGTTTGAGTGATTCATTTTTTTTTTCAAGTGTCATTCTTTGGTATTCAGCAAATGAGCACATCTAATATTTGCACTTTTTTTTATGCCTTCAACACTTGATTAGTTCAATCTATGCCACTGAGATTTTCTCCTTGAATAGTTATGCACTTAGGATGCTGCTCTGGGCTAAAACACTAAATTCACCTAAAGAAAGTCTGTGTATCTAATATCTATAAGACTCAATCCTTAAGGGACTTGAATAGTCTCTATAAAAGAGATCAGTGAAATTAATAAACCCCTCTCAACCAATAAAATATAAAACTAAAATCTGAAATATACAAGGTTTAAAACACTACGTCAGAATAAACCAATGGGTAATAGTGTTATATTGCAGGTGATCCTCCATGATTGGGATATACCTCTCAAATAGGATGAGAAATTTGTTAGGCTAGTTCTGATAGACTCTCTTCCTCTTCTGCACCTGCTGACAATTGATTAAGACTGATGTTAGGTAGTCTCTGTCATGTCAGACAAGAATTTCAGTTAGTAAAATGAAAATTGTTGAAGTTGATAAATTAGTTGAATTTGTTTTTTTTTAAAAAGGGACATGGAGTTGTTTCCTGCTTCTGTTGGATTTATTTGTTACTTCTTACAGGATGAACAAACAAGATGAAAGGACTTGGCCATGTAGAATTTGGGGAGGAACATGGAGAATGATTGATTTGTTTTATGGCATATCAAGCTTTTTGGTCATTTAATACTGAAAACTCTCATTTTTATCAGTCATCTTTATTTTTTGTCATCACAATGTTTATAATTATACAAGTCATACTAATTAATCCTTAGCTGGAGGGAATATACCTTTCCCAAGAGTATTAGCTTAAATAAGAATATAATGGAATGACTGGGATTTGAACTCATGTTTTACAGTTCCAAAGTCTGAGTGCTAATTCACTGTTCCAAGCAGACTTCCCTCAATGTGGAGGACCCTCAAGAAGAAAAGGCTCTTACATGTAAAGATAATGTTTAAAGAAATTTACATTCATCAATATCTAAAACATAGGTTGGCAACCTTTTGAAGAGTAAGGGCCAGACAGCTGTGTAGAATCATGGAGGAGGGCCATACAACTATGGCTGCAGAGTCATGGAGGAAAACCATGTTATTAAATATGTAAATAAATTTTATGGGTATTCAAAAAAAAACAAGATTCAATATAATGTGATTGTATTTAAACACTTATCTCACTACAAAAAACAAAGAGAATACAAACGTATTTTTATTAAATCCTTATTTTACAGCCTTATATTTAGATTGCGTCCAGCATAAGATGGTAAGCTAGATAATATTCAGAGTCGAACCAGATGTAACACGTGGGCTGGGAGTTGCTGATCTCTGAAGTGAAACAATACGTTTTCATCTATGGCTGCTCTTTAAAGTTAGACCCAGCCCCAGTACGTTTATGGATTATCAGAAATGAAAATATGATTTGTCATTTCATCCACTTGTTTTAGCATGATAAAATAATATCAAATAAAATCTAGTTTTGTTTTGGTTTAGAAATGTTTTTCAAATATCAGTTAATTAGGTTAAATATTTCCATTTCTTAATAAAGTTAACATTTTTTGTTTACTTCAATCAAATTGATTCATTTTTATGAATATGTTGTGTCATAATAAGGGGTTCATAGCTTTTTAAGAAAAATTATTATGATTATTTCTGGGTTTTGTGAAAGACAAACTCTACTTTCATGATTTTCTGTGTTTCTTGGTTGAGTGAGTTATTCATTTAATGGCATATTAACCTTTGTTATTTATTTATAAACTTTTATATTTACTTTCAATAGTGTTATAGACAGCAGTTAAGGAAACATAATATGAATGCAGATATTAGGTTGAAAATTATGTTGTGATAAAACATAGTAGAGGAAATTATGTAAAGGTGAGAGTGTCTTCTCATGCATTCACCCTGACTCCCTCTGTGGCTTCTGCTCAATGGCTACCCAATCGCTACAATGCTGACTCCAAGTTGGCAGCAGTAGTTAGGAGTGGGCAAGTTCATTCATAGGTAGGTCTGCACAACAGATAGACAGCTGTTTTTTTTTAATTAGTTATTTTAAAAAAAAATAGTTTTTTATATCATTTTGTGCATTACAATAGAGAATAGAATTCCTAGCTTTCACAAGAGTAATAGCAAAAAAGAGAACATAGTTTATCAAGCAGTGTTTGAAATTGTCCTCCATGATTTCATGGCCAAAGTCCATTGTTATTTGTGTACTGAATTTTCAAACCTGTTTTCCTCATTTTAATTATTGTTGTCTTCATAATGTTTCAGCTGATGAACCCTTTAAATTTTGGGGGGAAAAGCAAATTTGGAAATCGCCATGTTGTAATCAGAAGCTTTCATCAAACTTAAGCCTCTTTTCAATCTACATCTCTTGCTGGTTAACTATAGTTCATATCACATATGGATTTTTACTTGTCATAGATATGAGAATCTTTTCTAAAGATAAAGTGATTGTTGTGAACAAGATAGGTGACATTGTACACAGAAATATAAACAGACAGCATGTGTGAGCTCTCACCCGTTATACCTTAGCGGAAGTGGAAAGGCAACATACAAGCCTGAAGTGCCTGATTTATTACAATTGTCTCAATTGTAGCCTTTATAAAGGTACACTTGAGTCATCAAGCAGATTAGGAGTAATCAACCATCAGTGCAATTGCATGTCGGGTCGGAAAAAGTTTTGTGTTGAGTCCAAGTTGCCAGTTCAGTGTGAAGGCATTCATTGGCTAATGAAGGGATTGCTTGAGAGAGTGGGTTTCTAACTGCCAAGTCCATCTGAAGGGTCCTTGGCTTGAAGGTGATTGTTGACTAGTAAAGGATTCGGTTGAGAGAGCAAATTTAAAATTGCAAACTTCAAGCACAGGATTTCCCAGTTTCAGGTCTATTACCCATTGGTTACCAACAGATAATGTAAAAAATAGACAACTATTTTAATATTGGATAAAAATTATTTCCTAAAAACAAAATAGGAAACCAACAAGTTTCTATTCTGAAACATTTTTGTAACTTTTGAAAAATTATTTAGTTTTAAAAGCTTCTAAAAACCATTTTTGTAGATTAGTGAGAAATGTTGAATAAAAATTCAAAGTACATTTTTGCAATACAGTAACAGTACTACATATGCATTTGATTTGTTCCAGGACCTATGTCATATGTTAAATTATTCCTGTGTTGGATCAATTATTCCCATAGGAATGCATGTAAAACCATTTAATTTGTTCTACAGCCCAAAAAGCCTCTTTAATAAATAGATAATTACTCATAGAAAACTTACATAAATGCACTGTAAAACATTAGACATGTAAAAAGAAATAAATTATAAAGAAATAATCAATATACGTTTTTTTGTCACTACTACCACTTGCACTTGGAATCCATGATAATGGAATAATGAAAAAGAATGAAAAGAATTGACTAAAAAGTAAAAGCTGATCACCATACATGTTTACGAAGTGAAGTGGAACTATGAAGTGAACTCTCCATTCCAACATGTGTGCCATACATCACAAGCAAACCCCCAAAATCTCCATGTCAAATGTTGGATTTTCCATTGGGTGTAGAGTCGATAATTTGATTGAATTTTATGTTGTATGTTGGAAGATTTGTATGTCTAGGCAATTGTATGTAGAAGTGTTACTATTAATGTTCCAAGTCCACTTGTCAAAATAATGGCTTGTTTAAAAGACTCTTCTTCTAGTATAGTAAGTTAAAGTGCCAGTATAAGTGTCATCCTAGAACAAGTAGATGGTGAGTCATATTAGCAAAACAATTCTGATGAGTAAAAAGTTTTATAACCTTTTCACCCTATAAAATAATCTTCCATATGCTTATTAATAAACATAGAATGTATGTTTGAAATTTGTTATTGAATAGATAGTTCCAGTTCATATTTTTCCTACTTCTTTTTGATGGGTGAAAATTTTCTAAAGAAAATAATTGGGTAAGGACAGACTAAGATATAAGGGAAGTAAAAGAGCAAGAACCTCTAGTCTGTCAAATTATAAGGGCCATTTTATCTCCTATTTTTTATTTCGCCTGAATGGATCAGAGGGGATTGCAAATTGCATTGATATGATGACTGAACTCATGCATTCATAACCTGAAAGTTTCATCGCTCTGTTGGAACTAAAGAAATTGGTGGCATTACTTTTGGCACAACCCTTGTATGTAAGATGTATATACTGCTTATATTATTATATACCATTGAGATTACTTAAAACTACCTAGCCAGCTTTTATACATGAAAATCAAACTTTTGTAGTTACAGAAGCCCCAATTGACACCTAACCCTAGACATTCATCCTGCATTCATTAAATAAATGATAAAACTAAACTAACTGTATTAATGTGTTAATAAGCTTGTATGTGTATGCATTTAAATATTTTGTTTGTTACCACTAAATGTATTGTCTACAAACAAACTATATTCTAACAAAAAAAAAACAGCATTAAATAAACAAAGAAACCTAATTGGAATTTCTTCTACTGTTGTAACACTTTATCTATAGTACAAATAAAGTAATGCCACCTATTTTTTAAAGTTATTTTATAATAGATGAAGAGCTATGCAGACAGGAGTGGTACCATTAAAATGGGCGACCTTTTGTGCTCCAGAGTTTATCTTTCTACATAGTCACCACTATTCCTAGTGCACTTTTACCAGCGATGAACGAATCGTCCATTTTCGTTACTTTTCACTCACATCTCTGTTGCCACTCTGAAATCGATGAACCCACCTCCTAATTGTGCTGACATTAACTGCATCAGCTTTGTAAACGTTTCACAGGCACTGGTAGATGTTTATCAGTTCAATTTTTTTGCATGGAGGAATTCAATGACACATCTCTGCTTCTGGTGCATGGTGTTGCTTTCTTAGATCTCCCACCGTTAATATCTGCAACAGAGAGATTAATCTTTCAGACCATGAATGCATAATTTTAGTCATCATATCATTGCAATTTGGAATCTCCTCTGATCCATTAGATTGGAGTATAAAAATATCAGGCATTACTTTTGGAACAACACCAATATCGGTGTTTGTCAAGTGTTATCAGACTTAGCAAGTATTTGAGAAAGCTGCATAAACACAATATTTATGACATTATGATGGAAGTTTTGTAACTAAAAACAACCTAATATTTGAAAATAATTGCTTGTAAGGTATTCTTATTGAATAAAATTTTCAATATCAAATAAAAGGTTCTGCAATTATATTCTTTGAACAAATTCCTTTTAATTTCCTCTTTTTGTAATTGATAAATTATAATTATTTCTGATTCTAAGCATCTGATTAATATAATATTTATTTGTAAAAAATTTACAAAAAAGTTAGGATAGGGCTGCTGGCAAAAATTAGTGATATACTAGCATTTCATTACTGCAGTGTCCTCTATTTTATCACAATGGTGACCCAACATTCCTACACTATCATTACAATGATGACCCAACGTTCTTTCCCTATCAATGGTGATTCAACAAATAAGATTCCAAGACAATATTTATTTGCAAACTTTGCTTGTTTGGCTATTGTGACTTTTGTGATTTTTAATCTGTTGTAGGTTGTAGAAGCCATCTTTGCCCTCAGTAATATAGGCCAATCAGACAGTTGGGTCTTGTATATTTGTTGGCATTAATAAATATAAGGGTTTCTATTTTCCACTGACAACAGTTTACAGGTTGTTAGTAGATGTAGAAAAATTAATGTTGTTCCTCTTTTTCTGGTTGAATACTGTATATTTGCTGCTGCTATAGAGAGAGAAAAGAAATTTTGTGAGTTGGTCAAGTAAGGGATTTGTGTCTGTGTCATGTCAGTAGTCATTGAGGGTTTTTAGTTAGGAGTGTGAGAAAAGGAAAGACAATGTAAGAAGATGTATGAATGTATAGTAATTGATTTTTTTGGTTTGTTAGTGCCTTTTGTGGTCTCCATAACAATCTTATAAGCAAAGTAACTCATGGCTATCTATACTTCTTAGAATAGTAAAAAAGTCCAAACACGCATTTTAGTGTTGAAAAACAGGTATAAGGAATTGTAATAACATCTGGTAAATTCTAAATACAATTACAAATTGTTAATTTGAAATCTTAAGAATTTAACTTTGAAAGTTACTTCCTTTTTAGATTAGCAATGTTCTCGGCAAGAATTTTTGGCTTTCCTTAAACCAACCTATTATAAGACTTTTTTAAATGTTAGATGCAGGACATATTGGTTGAGTATGGTTGAATATGGAAATGTCTATAAAACTGACCCCCCCAAAAAAAAAACATTTTCTTTTGATTACAATACAAATCATATTTGTTTAATTTTTTCACATTTTCTTGTAATTACAGATCTTACTAAGTGAAAGCAACACTGATGGTACTTTAATGTATTTACCTTACCTAAAAAAAGTTGTTCGCTATACCAAAAAAGAACGGGTAAGTACAATAAAATGATGTTATGATAAGAATCGTTTTATTATCAAACAATGGATGCTAAAGACTTCATTATATGATTTATCATTCTTAAGAGTAATTAGTAATTTTCAACTTATAGCACTGTAAATTAGAAAAAAAAAGAGAAATTGTGTTTTTGTGGATTTACTTCATTAATTATTTTCCTTGTTTCAGAATAAAGCTAACAGAAAATAGTTGCTAGTTTAAATTATGTTCATATTGATTTTCTTACTGACTGAATAGCATAAATAAAGATCCAACTATTCAACTGTGGTTTATGGTTAAGACTGGCAAAAATTGTAAGAATGAACAAAAAGACTTACCTTTTGTTCCGGTAGACGGAATGGTAAAAGAGTTTCCAAAATGGCACCCTGAACTTAAATAAAGATACTATCTCACCATATCATGTAAATTTTTGCTACTCGCATGTAAATGAGATAGCCTTTTGACTCTTATAAAAAGGGATCACTTTGAGAAGGCCAGGCGAGTCGATACAAGAGTCATGAGAGACGATAGTCGAGAGTTGTCGTGTTTTGTGTTCTGTGTGAACGGATTGGATTTTTTTTGGGATTTACCAGTTGGGAAAGAATTTACTGCAGTTAACCAAATACCAGCCTCTTGTGTGAATGTTATTATAAATAACATACACACGTAGAAAGAGACTGATATGTCTATATGCTGTATTTTTAGCATATAAAAATCTTAAAGAGAATAGCAAGCCAGTCAGGAATGTTAGGAAAGTGTCATTTAAACATATTTTTTTCACAAATAATAATACTACACATCTTTCTACTTCAAAAAAGTGAAGAACTTAATAATATTTGTTTTTTGATTGTTTTTTTGCATATCCTCCTAGCGATAAACATTCTAATTATTCTAATAAACATTTTAATTACTGTTCCTCCATCTTCATCAATTATCTATCTTGAAAGGCATTAAAAATATATATTGCTATATAAAGGAAAGCAACTCTGAAAATATTATAATTGGGTTGCTTCCCTTGTATTTTAAATAAAATTATGTATTCTAAATAGATTATTGTCAACCAATGAAAACTAACTAAATACGATATATCCTGTTTGCTGAAAGTAATTCAAGTTATATATTTTACTAGAAGAAAGTATCAGGTTGGTATAAAAATTAAGATTCATTAGCTCTCTCTCTCTCAGAGGGCCGCCCCTCTAGGCAACACACCGCCCCTTGATTTAAAGCACGAGGCCCAGTGCTTGAGGCAACCAGGAAGGGGAATGCTGAAGTAAGAGAGTCTACCTATTTTTAAAGCAAGTGGTAAAGTAATCTGCCACACAAGCGCATTCAACTGGCCTTATGCCTAACTCGGTTCAGTGCCCGACCAGGTATATATCATGCATATCATTAGAAGCTTGTAAATATATATATATATAAATACGATAGTTGTTCCAAAAGCAATGTCTCCTCTCTTATATTCCGCACGAATGGATCAGAGGGCATTGCAAATTGCATTGTTGTAATAACTGAGTTTATGCATTCATGACATAAAAGTTTTATCTCTCTATGGTAAATATTGTGAGACTCTAAGAAAGCAACCCCTGTCATGGACATGCATCAGAAGCAGAGATGTGTCATTAAATTCCTCCATGCAGAAAAACTTGAACTGATCAACATACACTAGCACCTGTTAAATGTTTACAAATATATATAGGCAGCATTTTTTTTCATTCAAACAGGTTTGATTAAACAAAACAGAGATCTCCTGTCAATTTTGTTCTTTATTTTTCCAATTACCTGATAAGTGTCTTTATATCAGGTTTAAATGACTTCCAACAAATTCTGTAATGATTACAAAAAAAGGTTAAAATAAAGATTAAAAAAAACTTTTATTATTAAAAGCCATTTTTATATACCGAGGCAATAGTATTTTGAAATGTTTACTCCAGGGAAAGCCACTGGTTAGTAGGTGCAAAAGCACATAGTGATTGGTGTTTGTGAGATCTCAGATGATAAAAATGCTACAGATATAAAAGACTTCAAAAAAAATTACAGTTTTAAGAACTTAAGTATTCAGATTAAAGTGATACAAAAATAAACAACTTTTTGAAAAACAAGTGTAAACTCATAATTTCTTATAAAAAAGAACAGAGATCTTTTGTCCATATATATATATACATATGTTCTGTATATGATTTATTCAATAGTGTCAAAGATAAGCTTTCCTTGTTGACAGTCCTAAAAACTCAAAGGAAAGAAAGTAAATTCATCAATGTCTTGCTCAACAGCAAGAAAAAATCGAAAATAAAATTATTAAAAAATAAAAATCACATCATATTTTAATTACATTTTTTTTTAAATGACCAAGACCCACTACAAAAAGGTATTCTCCTGATTAAGGTGAAACCCGGGTAGAGAATACATTTTTTATTAGTAATAAAGCTCTACAACAGTATTGAGCACTCTCTATATTCCTTTAGACATCTCTCTTTCATAACTAAAACATGAAGAGTTTTTCATCCTATTTATATGAAACATAGTATTTGTCTTAGTACTGTAAAAAGAGAAATTATAATTTTGTCTGATTGGTTTAGTATTTGTTTAAAATAACTAAAAATGGTTATGTTAAAAAATCAATAGGCTTGAAGACTTTCATCATTATTTTTTTTCTGAAAACAATAATATTCCTCAAAAACGTATAGATTGAAAGAAACTAATATAAAATTAAAGAGAAAAATTCAGCTGAAAGGTGCAAATTCATCAGGTGAAAGTAACTGCTGTTGTTTGATATTATAACAAATTAGATGAGCGCTTGAAGATTAAAAGTTATGTTACCTTCGCTCATATTGATTTTACTCTGAAAAAGTTTGCACTTCGAATTTTAATTTTAGATTATTGAAATATAAGTAAAATTACTATTGATGAATTTCAATAACCTCACATTTTGGTATGAACTGAAAAATTTATAATCTGTATTCATCTGGGTAACCTAAGGCCTTCTCCTGTTGCGAAGGTATCCAGTTTTACAAAATATGCAAATGATAGGCAGCAATGTTGATATACTGGCCACCCGTTGCAATTTATAAAAAAATATACAACCATAAAAATGCATAAAACACAAGTGGAAAGGATGTCTGGTGGTGAGTCAATACTACTACCCATTCCTACGCCTTTATGTATTGTCTTTCCTTTTCTTATCCTTAACCCATCTTTGAACTCAGATTACCCCCCCTCTCTCTATTTCTTTCTCTCTCTCTCTTTTCTTTCCTCTCGCCCTCTGGTAGCAGAACACAAGAGCTACCCAAACAACATAGAGGAACAGCATGGACTTCCCACAATTCTCAAAACTTGTTAACCTTTATTTGTGGGAAATAAAATTTCTATAAAAATCATTTTTGTCATCCTCATCCAGTGTCATTGTTACTCTGTTATAATCTCTCTTCCTACTTTCTCAACCAATATTGCTACAATGGCTACACCATTCAACTGTTTCTTGATTATACACTTTTTTTTTTCACTTATACTTTTACTACTAGGATAAAACAGTTAAAAATCTGGGTCATCAAATATTGGAAGTGTAGGATATGATATATACTTAGCCAAGCACCAAAACGATTTAGGCACAAGGCCAGTTTTACATGCTCATTACTTTACGGAATTTTATAGAATCAGTGATTTTCTTCTCTTAGATGAATTACTCTCTTTGAGTTGATGGGCCTCATCTAACTAGGTTTTTGGAATCAGTGCATCCTTACAACTAGGTAAGTTACTACCTTGAGTTAACAAGCCTCATTTGCCTAAGGGAGCTGAAAGTGAATGTTATGGTTTTGACTAGGATTTGAACTTTTATCATACAATTCCAGAGTCCAAGCTTTTACTATATTTACACCTTTGCAATGGACAAGTGTAGGACATAATTACTTTTTATGATCATTTTCTAGATTGTTAGCATGAGTAAAAAACTATTTTTCTAATATTCAAAAACTTCTTTCAAATATTACGAAAATTAATTACTAGGTATTTAAAGTTTTTTATAATTCGTTGTTTTATAAATTTCATGTAAAGTTTAAGCATATAGCATATATCTCTGATCATAAGGAGTGAAGTTTCACAAGAAGAGGAACTTGCAGTCACTGTCTGCATGGGATGCTGAAGTGCTGGAGGAGACTTATTGTCATTTTGTCTTCAGAAGGAACCACCACGTGTTGGCGGAATCTGGATTCTGGTGATATCTCATGTGAGGGCTGGATGCAGTAGGGTGAAAACCTAAGGATAAGTGGTACCATACAGTCTTTGACTAGGATGGAGTGGAATCTGCTAGAGCCTCGTGAGGAGACTTGTTGTCACTCTGACTCCAGTAAAACCGCCAGTCACTAGCAACATGCATGTGCTGGGTGTGACCAGCACAAGAACTTGTTGATGATGATGAAGAAGGATGATGATGGTGATGATGATGATAATAATAATAATATAACAAGCCAAAAATTATTTTAGTAAACTGTGATTATATTGACACATTCAATGACCAACCGAGTCCCAACACAGCAGATGCTACGAGCCTACAATGATCCGATTTTTCAAGTTTGACTCCTTAGCAGCTATTTTTCCAAAACCAAGTTAAATTTGTTTCACAGGTCCAGATACCCCCTACATCAAATTTTAAGTCTCTAGACCAAAAATTGCCAAAGTTGTTTGGTAGAGAGCATTTTTCTGGAAGACACACAAGGTCACTTTTATAGTAGTAAGCGATAATTGATATAAATTTTGAACTTGATATGATTTATGATTTTATGTCTTTTACTGTCATGTAAAATCTATACTATATAATAAAGACTGTTGAGTGTTCATTTACTTATATATATTTATCATGTCACACTGTGAAGAATAACGACTAAAATCTGTAGCCCACACTGGGACTTAAACTATAGACCATCAGATTGGTTTCAATTTTTTTATCTTAAAATTCTGATGTTCTACTGACTGAGTCATTAATGCTGTATTTTCTGCTCTTAATCATTAAAAGCTATACATTCAAACTAGATTTTCAATAACTGAGTAGAATAATTATTTTAGATAGTTCATTTATTTGTTAATGAATCTATAAAATTTAGTTTGAAATGAATTATATGAAAAAAAAATGCAAAATTTAAAGGTAGAATTGATTAAATTATTTTAAAAATCTGTTATTTTTTAATAGCATACACAATTAATTAAATTAGTTTTTGTCAATTAATGCATAAAATTTAGTTTGAAATGAATTATATGTAAAAAAAAAAATATTAAAAACTTTTTTTTAACTGGCATATAGTATAATTAGAAGCTACTCTGGAGCAGACTTATTATTTGATGAGAACCATGAAATTTGATGAAGATAACTTCAATTTTTCTTAAATTTGTCTATATGTCATAGACTTTAACTTGGCATTTAGAATTAAATTACACTTTAAAATTGTTTCATATCATTCAATTTGCTAACTGTCCAAAATAGCTGACACTTCAGTTTTGAAAAGTAAGTGTCAGAAAACTTCCAAAACCAAAAAATAAATAGCCAGCTTGATTCATCTTCTATGAAAAGTTTAGTATGGCTCGATAAGTTATGTCATTTAATTTTTATTTAGAAAACCCTTAGTAGTATTATGTTATAAAAATAAGGTTATCACTTACTACACGCATACACCATGAATGTATTTTTTGTCAAAAGTATCAAAAGAAAAATTTGTCATGGATAGATTATTAAAGGAAGACAGAGTAGTCTACCCTGTCGTCTCCATGTACACGTCACCAAGTCACGTGACAGTTTACAGCAGCCATGTTGAAATATTTCAGGTGTCTGAATGCTTCTTGAGGATCGCAGACGCAGCTGTAGAGCTCTGCTAGGCTCCGCTTGCTGCCTCCTCCTTCCTATCTAGTTAGTTTTAGTTACAGCACCGATACCTTCTGTTTTGAGAGAGATTGGTCCGGTGCTTTTTTTTGCGAGGGGGGAAAACATTAAAAATAAGGAAATTAAAAACCAATTTTACACGCATATATCATGACTCAACTACAGCAACAATCAACATACACGAAGAAGAAATATATATAATTGAAATTGTTGATTGTAGAAGTCAAACATACATTTACAAACAAAATATTCTAGTTTAGTATACATGTTTAAGCTCAAAAATAATTTTGAATATACATACAAAAGCAGAGACGGACTATTTAAAGAAAAGGAGAAAAAAACACCAATAAACAAGTGACGACCGCTTCCTCCATTTTTGTAATAACACAACAACAGATTATATCACAGGATGGCTTTGAAAAAAGTCAAGGGGACTCTAGAAAGAGTTCTGGACAAGAATTTACAGGATCTAGTTCGTGGAATTCGGAACCATAAGGAAAATGAGGTAAGGTTCGGAATCGAATTCGATCTGAATGTCAATTTTTGTTAAAGGTTGTTGTTGTTAATGTTATCCCTTATAATTGCTAATACTAAAGAAAGCAAAAAGCACTATCACGCCATCATTAAAAAGTGGACTAGTAAAATATAGGATTTAATTAAAATTTGGTAAACGGATAAATAAAGAAAAGGCAACTTAAATGTAGCAAAATAGTATACCCATCTCCTCCTCCCAAAGTGTTTTTTTTCTCCTGAAATGAAAAACCCTTGAAAAATCGGACTTATGTATTTTTAAATTTTATTAGTGCCTTAAATGCTATATAAATCGAGAAATAACTTGAAATAAATTAATAAAAATCGCTTATATACCATTAAATATTTATTTATATTCTTTTCGGGGACGCATTGAAAAAGAAAGGGAAAAATAAGATCTGGTACTACTGGACTAAAAGTGATATTGACTGTAATGTGTTGTGACGTGTGTCCAAGATGACTATAGACACACACCCCCTTTTGTAATTTTAATTTTACTCGTAGTAATATTTTTTTAATTAATGTTTTTTTGGTTTGTCTTATCCCGTTAACAATAGTGTGAAACTAATTCTACGAGATTGGATAATTAGTTTATGTTACTTTTCGTAACTGAATTATCTTTATTTTCACAAGTAAAAGTAAAGTTATTTTTACATATTCAAATTAATATTTGCTAAACTCATTTATGGCAAAGACAGAGATAGATCACATATGTGTAATTGAATTTATTTCGATTAATTCTGCTCTAAAACATAATCTCAAATTAATTGATAATTTCGAATTGTAGGTTAACGAATGAATGAAATGACATACGTCCTATGAATTTTTTAGACCGTTCCCGATTTTAGTTAATTCGTTTCGTACAATTTATTATCATACAATTGTTATGCAACAACACATGCACATTTGTACTCATCATAACTAGTTATTTTGTGATTTTATTTCTAAAAATATAATGAAACAATTGTAAAAGCTTTCAAAAGATTTTTTTTCTTGTAGAACAACATTATGACAGAAAATTCGTTTACGTTATTATTCACATAATGCTGTGTCTGTGGTGTGTTGTTTGTTGAATCCTATTATTTTGATCCGCATAATCTTGCTTTATTAATTTATAAAATTAATTGTCTCACTTAATGATTTAAACTAGATTTAAGATTCTCATTTAAACGTGAATTTCAACTCTCTACGATCTAGAATTTAATTTATTTTTATTTCAAAGTTTGAAAACAGCTTTTTTCTTAAGTGGTTAATTTTAAACATTTAGCTTTGTGACTTTTATGAATTAAAATTAAAGTCTTTTTTACTCTTCTTGATAATTACACCAGGAAAATAAAACAATTGAAAAGTATTAAACATTAAAAAAAACCTATCGTTGTGTGAAAGTGGGTGCCGTCTGTTGCTGCCTGTCACAAAATCCTGTAAAATAGGTTGTTGAACTTTCATTCCAAATTTTAATTTTGATTAATTCTTTACTTAAATATTTATTTAAACTTTCATTTTTCTTCAGTAATGTTTTTAATTACTTTTCCCAAAGATATCGCACTTGTAAGTGGACTGACACTTTTAGTCTTATTTCAAGAGTAAAAGAAACAAAATATAAACAACCGTTTAAAAATAGTTGACAGGAATAAACAAGCCATTTTTTTTGAGTGACAGGAGGGCAGGTCCGCGGGCCGGACCGGACAGCGGACAGGGCAGTATTTAAAACAAACCAGATGTCATGTCCGTTTTGTGTGTGTTATTGCTTATTTTTCTTATTGCAACGTTTCTTTGCCTGAAGGTAAATATTTTGTCTGAATAATTTTGGGTGTTGTTGCTTCTTGTTTTCTGCTCTGTCTGACCCCTCAAAGAAAAATATGGTATTCATTTCTTAAGACACTAAGGGCAGACAGACACCCAGTTGAGTTAGTGTGTACACACCAACACCAGTGACACCACTGGCCCGGCAACAATTTTAGGTCTTGATAGATTTTTCTATTTTCTTCTTTCTCATCCATTATCAAACTAAACTTCTTTAAATTTACCGGAGCCCGACCCGTTAATTTTGTTGTAACTAAGTTAAGTTAAACTGACTAACTACGCCCATTATGATGATCTAATACACAATTTTCATCTGTTTACATTCAAACTGCAACTTCTGTTGTAAATTAAGCAAGGTTTTTATAGAAAATATTGCACACATTTCACGCGCTTACACGAGACATCACCATATCACCACCATCACCGTCGCGTACTCACACCGGGAGTCGGGACCGGACCGACCGCACTCGGCGGCGCAAACACTTGTTTGCACTAGTGTCGTCTTTAACAAACAAAAAGAAAAACAATTTTTTTGATTCAATTGAATTGACGATTGATTCTTTATCTCTCGCCACTTTTTATTATCAGGTGCAAAGTTTGATACTACCGCTTTAAAAATTTTATATTGATTCTAATTTTTCACAACCGGTTTCTTCAGATAACGTTAACTTCCTGGATGTCAACCAACATATGTTCATGTTATTGCTTCTTTCAATGCTTCTTGTGGAGTGTGTGCACAGCAGTAGGCACAACAACACCACAGACAGCACACACAGACAGTGTGTGTGCTTCTTGATTGATTATTGATTAATCAAATCGACGTTTTTTTCCGAATCGGGTTTTGTTTTACCCAAAGTCTAATCGTATCATCTCCAGTCTTTAGCTTTATTAACCTTTTTTTTTCGGGCAAATTTATTTAGATTTAAGTTGAAATATCAGAAAGTAAATTTAACTTTTTAAATTCAAACAAATCTTGAGAAATTGTTCAAAACTGCAAATTAATTGCTTAGAAATTTTTTTTAGAGTTTTGATTAAAAAAACAACTTATCTATGATAAAAATGGTTTGAATGATTTTTAAAGGGTAAAGAGTGACTTTAAAGGGAGGTAAAGTACCTGCTTTTGAATTGTGACACAACAACAACAGTAACACAACACGCTATCGTATTATGTTCAGCAGAACGAAACTGAATTGTTTTTTAACGGCACGGTTTAAATCGTACCATATTTTATTTTATTGAATGAATTACAACTTCCTTATTTCAAAAGCTTTAAAAAGCTACATTTTCTGGTAACTTATTTTCAAATTGCTGAATTTTACTTTGATTAAAGATTCGACCTCGTATTATTTTTCTATTTATTTTACCATAATCACTGGTAATTGTCATTTAAAAAAAAATTGAACTTAGTTGTTTTTGTCATTGATTTACATCTAGTAGTGTCTTCTTCCTTCCCACTGAACATTAATCTTGTGGATTTTTAAGATTCACTATAACTAAAAATCAAATATTTGTCGGTTTAGGGTAATGAATCAGTAATTGAAAATAATTTTTGTTAATTGATTCTGTTTTTTTTTTTTAATGATTTTTAAAGACGTCAAAGGACTCAAATTAATATTTTCAATTTTTTCTTATTTGGTTTATCTTTATATGCAAATGTTTTTTATCGGTTTTGGAAAAAAAAAATCAAATTCATTTCAGTTTATTATACTTTTGTAGTAATTTTATCTAATGCCATCATTAAAAAAACAAAAACACACTTATTGCCAAGTATTTAAAGGTGGTAACAACTAGTTTAAGCTAAGATGACAACAATTATGTCTTTAGCTCTGTCTGTAGTGGTTTAAGTGTCAAGAAGAGTTGGGTTTTGATTAGAAAATAAATTTTATAAGCATGATTTTGTTGTTTTTCACAGAACAGTAACCTGGAAATAAGTTTTCTATAATTCAAACCATACCAAATTAAGGGGAAGTCGATTTGGCCTAGTGGATAGGCAGTCAGACTTCGAAATCGTAGCACACCAGTTCAAATCCAAGTCGTTATGCGTTCATGTTCGGACTAGGGAAGGGTATGAATCTCCACATTCCCTCCAGCTAATGTTTAAATAACGCATATTGTGTCATTCAAAGAAACTAAGTGATGAAAAAAAATACCCAAAAAACTAACATTTACCAAAAATGATTGTTCTTGACATAAAATGACCTAAAAATGGTTGATATGCCGTAAAAAGAAAGAAAGAAACAAACATACCAAATTAAAGCATTAGCTCCCCAACCAGCATACATGTTTTTACTTGTCCATTGTCACAAAAAATACATACTTTAATTTGTATCCTTCTAAAACTTTCATTTTTATATGTCACTGGAAATTCCATAAAAAGAATATTTTGTAATGTTCTTAATTTTACAATCTCACAATTTCTGTCTTTAGTAAAGTCTTTCAAAAGTTTATAAAATCACTTTCTTTTCTGAACTAGTTACTTCAAATTGTTTTCTAATTCTAATGCTTAAGTATTATTCTGTATTAAATATTTCTGCAACATTAACATTATTTTTGCATAGCACAGTAAAGTTAGTTGAAAATGTTATTTTTTTCATTGTACAATTGTTCTGGAATACTTTTGGATAGCTGTTCATTTATGCTGGTACTTGAATTAATTCTTAATATTTAGCTACAGTACATTTTTCTATATCATTAATATTTTGACATTAGTAGTGACAACTTGTCAATATACATCAGGTTTTCAAAAATGATTTTCTATAAATTATATTTTTATCTGTACAACTATTTTTTGGACTCCTGTCCTCATCCATGTTATTGCAGTCTTCACAAAGTTTCTGCTTGAGGACAGCAGTCCGAAAAATAGCTGTGCAAATTATCAAGCTTCCCAAGGATTCCGAAAAATTATATTTTTATGTTCTATTTAATTTTTGAAAGATCTTCAGTGGCAGTTTATCATGTAATTTAAGTATTTTGTACATTTTTAAAGAATCTATCATTCGAAATACCTTCTTGAATGGTATTGTCTTTTTGCTTAAAAAGTCTGGATTCACTGCTATGGAACTTATAAAAATGATTAAAGTTTTGTCTTTTTGACTTTTAAAGAATTACATTGCTCCAAAATTTTTTGTGATTGATTTTAAGATTGATTAGAAAATACTTTTTAAAGAACTCTCGTTAAAAAAAAATCAACCGACAATTTTTAGATATTGATATTGCTATGGAATAAACAGATTTTAGAATTGATATTAGAATTTAGACCTGGGATTTTATCTTTAGAAAACATTGAACCTCAAAGGAAGATTATTATGTTGATGGCTTCAATATACTTTCATAATGTCATTATATTATGATTATATTTTCACAATTTATTTTAAAGAAGATTTTGGATTACACTTAGTCTAAAACCTGTCTTAAGACCTGTTATATGATTAATTTATTATCTGTTTATTTGTGGGCATTAATAAAAAAGATACATGCTATTTGGAAATAATTTTAATCCAAATTTACTTGTTATATATAATTAAATGTATCTTTTTTATATATAGTTTATGTGAATACATAAGATAAACTTTGCTTTGTATTACTGAAGTTTCATGAGATTTTTGTGAAGAGCTTTGTAATTATTAAATAAACATAAAGACTTGTTTTTGTATTTTCCTTTCTCTTACCATTGACTTGTTCTTCTATATATTTTCATACATATATTTTTCCAGGTAGTGACTAAAAATAATAAAACACTTATCTTTTGGCAACTGTTTTTTTCACTGAAAATCTTCCAAATACTGAATGAAAGATGTCTTTTCAACCTTTTTTTAATTAAACAAGCAAAATCAAATTATTTAACAATTAAAGGTTTAATTGAACAATATACTCTATTTTTTAAACAAGTAGAAATTAAAAAAATGTCTAAAGAAATTTAACAAATGATGAAGAAAAAGTAGTTCAAAGTGAAGTTGATTATATTTACAGTAACTAAGTTTTGAATTATTGGTTTATAACAT